>WNWK01006651.1:100000-103250 GCA_009830355.1 Cherax destructor | reverse complement strand
GCCCCCAGGCCTGTTGTTTTGTTTTTTGTAAAATTTACCCCCATCGGAAAAAACCGGGCCCCCTTTTGCAGATGATGTAAGAATGAGAAGATTTAAATCAGTCAAGGATCAGGCAGGACTAAAAGAGACCGGGAAAAATAAATTTTGGTCCAGTAACTCCCTTGAATTTAACCTTGCCAAATGAAAATTTAAAAGAAGATCGGGGAAGGTCAAAGAAAACCGAGGAGGTCTGGGTTTAAAAAGACTGAAAACCCATAAAGGGAAAAAAAGATTTTGGGGGTGAGTAAAATGAGCAACTCCGGGAGGCACACATCAATCAGATAACCTGCAGAAGGGGGCAAACCTTAGAATAGCGTTCAAATACCTCACTAAGGAATCATTCAAGACTCTTACACCATATACTTTTGGGGCCCACTGAGTATGAAAACCCAGTTTGGAACCCACACCTGGTCAAGCACGTCAAGAAATTAGAGAAAGGAAAAGGTTTTTGCAAAAAAGACTAGTCCCAGAGCAAAGGGATTGTCCTGAAAAAAGGGTTTAAAATGGGCCTGACGACACTAGGGGACAGGGGGGTTAAAGACATGAAAACCGACATTTTAAAATCCCGCAGGAATAGAAAAGGGGGACGGGCCCCCAAGTTTTTCCCAGAGGGGGGACACAAAAAGGGGGAACTCGGGAACTGAAGACTCAGATGAGTAAAAGGGATTTTGGGAAAACTTTTTCTTCAGCCACAGATTTCAGGAAGTGGAAAGTCTAGAAAAAGGGAAAGTGGAGGAAAAAAACCCAAACATATTTTTTAAGACGAGGTATGATGAAGCTAGCAAGGGGGAAAAGCAGAGACCCAGTAGCGGAAATGAAGAGGGGGGGCCGGAGCTGAGTCCCACCCCCCAACCACAAATTAGGTGGTACACACACACACACCCCTCACGCACACCACCCCCTCCCCACACACACACACACACACACACACTCACGCACACACGCACACACACACACACACACACATTCAACACCTGCCAGGAGCTATGACTCGACCCCTGCAACCACAACTAGGTGAGTACACATAGACGAATATGATCCTATAAATGTTTTCATATTTTTAATAATTAAAGCATGCGTTTAATCTGCTAACACCAGCTAAATAAATATATATTTATATATCTGCATTTCGATTTCTTTGATTACTGAAGTTAATTAAAAATATTCACATGAAAAAGCTCAGATTTAATTATCATTAACTTTTTACTAAAAAGCATTAAAATGTTAAATTAAAAATATACGAAAACAATATATTATATTCTCGACAAATTTCTGAGACACAGCAGTTAGGAGGTGACTTTTATGAAGGAATTTAATGAAGGTGTTAGCTGGACTCGAGTCCTGGAGATGAAAAGTTCAGTACCTGCACTCTAATGGAGGGCTGGAGATATTACAGCTTGGAGGGGCATCTGAACAGTAGTATAGGTAGGTGTCTGTCAAGACAGTGATGGAGTGAATGATGGTGAAGGTGTGTCTTCTCTTTTTAAAAAAACAGTAAGTTGACTCTAACATGATTTAGACACGTTCTAACAGCAACACAAACAACTACTGACTAATAAAAGAAACAAAATGGAATTAAATGGGAAAAATATATTTATTTTATTGTCTGGTAAGTTTAAACATTCTACTTAGTATTACAACTTATAAAATTATTATAATAATTATTATAATATTCTTCAGGTCACATGGTGACCTCTGTCAAGAAGAGTGTTCTTATCTCCCTCTTTCTCCGTGCTCTCCGCATCTGTGATCCTCAGTTTCTTGAAGCAGAAATTTCCACTCTTCATAATTCATTTTCCCGTCTTGGCTACCCTTCCCATTTCATAGACTCTGCTTTCTCTCGTGCCAAACGGACTTTCTTCTCTCCTAAACCCTCTACTCTTGAAAACTCTCCTGTCCTCTGCCTTCCCTACATCTCTGGTCTCTCTAATCTCAGCAACTCTCTCCGTTCCTTAGACATCAAACTTACCTTTCGTCAGACTAACACTCTTCGCACTAATCTAGTTCATACTTCCCCTCCCTCCACAGATTCTCCTGGTGTCTACTCTATTTCTTGCTCCTCTTGTCCTCTTCAGTACTTCGGAGAAACTGCCGATCTCTTCTGACAGACTTAGGAGCACAAAAATAGTGTTAGGCTTGCCGACACTAATAATGCTCTTTTCTGTCATGTCAAAGATCACAGTCATCCTATTGATTGGTCTTCTGCTAAAACTGTCTACCCTACGTCCAACTTTCATAGTCACCGTCTGGTTGAATCCTCCCTTATACACAACTTTCCCTGTATGAATCTTAGCCCTGGCTTTGTCTCTGTAGATGCGTTCCTCTCTCATTACATTGTTAAATGCTCTAAACTTCAGAACACCCGTGACTTAACCTGATTCCTTCCCCTTTCATCTCTTCCCCCTTCTCATTTTTTCTCCTATGGGTTTTCCTTTCTTTCTTTTCTTTTGCCTTGTATTTGTCCTTCATTTTATTCGCCTTTCCTCCCTCTGTGTTCTCGTCCCACCTTTGCGGGCCGCTAGCCTCATTGCAGTGCTCCCTTCCTAGAATATGACTGTCTCCACTACTACTATTACTACTACTACCACTTCCACCACTTACTCCATTATTACCCCCCTCTCTTGTACCCTCCCCTGTCTGCCTGCCTATAAATACCCCTTCCTCCGTCTCTGTGTGTTAGTGTGACTTTGTAAATGGTCCAAGTCGGGCCGAAACGTCGTCGTAAGCTCCTCCCTTTTATATGTGCGGGTTGTGTGTGTATAGTAGACTGTGTGTGAGACTGAGACCCCGGAAGATCATCACAATATAGAAGACTGTGTGTGAGACTGAGACCCCGGAAGATCATCACAATATACTAGACTAAGTGTGAGACTGAGACCCCGGGAGATCATCACAATATACTAGACTGTGTGTGAGACTGAGACCCGGAGATCATCACAATATACTAGACTGTGTGTGAGACTGAGACCCGGAAGATCATCACAATATACTATACTGAGTGTGAGACTGAGACCCCGGAAGATCATCACAATATACTATACTGAGTGTGAGACTGAGACCCCGGGAGATCATCACACTATACTAGACTGTGTGTGAGACTGAGACCCCGGGAGATCATCACAATATACTAGACTGAGTGTGAGACTGAGACCCGGAGATCATCACAATATACTAGACTGTGTGTGAGACTGAGACCCCGGGAGATCATCAC
>WNWK01006651.1:0-95000 GCA_009830355.1 Cherax destructor | reverse complement strand
AAATACCTTCCTTGAAGTGTCAAATAACTGCACAAAAAATTAACGTGAATCATAATTGGTGAAATGTTTTGTTTCTTTTGAAAAATTCATATTGTCTTGAGTAAACGTGAAAAAAACAATTTACATTGACACATTCACTTACACAGCATCGTAATTAGTGATTTGTCATCTTGGTTGACTTTTTTTACACAGCCTCCCATTAGCAGTGAATGCTGCAAGGCAGATGCTTTTTGTCACAGCTGCAGGAAACACACAAGTTCTTGCTGGTCATGCAAGAACAAGAAATGTCAGACAACAGGTCTGGTGGTGCAGGCGCCATGTTTGTTATGATGGGAAAGTCGGAGTCAGCCTCAGGCTTGAACCTATAATCCTCCTTGTTGAGCACAGTGCATAAATTACTCCAGGTAGTTTCTCGGTAATGAACTCGCTTGTATGAGGCTGTTCTCTATTGCTACATATTTTGGAGAGATTATATGTAGGTAGCAAAGTTTATTCGAGGCTTTGGATGCTTTATTTCCACTGTTTGTAGAGTGCTGTAATACATTGTTCCCCAGCATGAAGCAACATTGGTGTAAGATATTTGTGTTCCTGAATATGAACACATCTGACTGCAAGGTTTGTGAAGACTTGAAAATCTGAATTGAGTTTCACTTTCACATTGCAAGCAGGACCGATGTACTGTAGTTTCACATGTAGACATTACAAGTGAAAAAAGACACATTCACATGTCTTTCATAAAGCCTCTTGGGTGAGTAACGGACAGTGCTTGTGTTTTGCTCTGCATGTTTATATTGCTTGAACGGATGACATAATGAAGCAGTAAAATCAAAATGTCTGTTGTCAACAGTAGTAACATGAAGGTTGTCGTGATCGTCTGCATAGTTCCCAGACTTGTGTACAATAACAACAGCCGCGTCACCATCATCACCAGTAAGAATAGTCTGGACGCCACTTAACAAGTTGATAAGGTTCTACTTGTTATATCTGTTTGCAGGAAAGTCGGTTTTCTTTTCTCGAATTCCTGTCCAGTTGTTTACAGCCAAGTCGAGGAATGATGTCTGCTGAATACAACGATGTTTCTGCTCATTCCTCTTAGTTGTAGACACCTGACAGCTGTCAGAGATGACACACAGCAACTCCACAAGACTGGTGTTCAGCCACACCCACTACCAAGATTTCACATACACTTTCCAATGTCCCGACTTTTAGCCATGCTAAGCAACACAGGAAAGCACATTTATAGATTACTGTTACGGCGGGTTCTTCATTGGTTTGTCTAGTGATATCAAGATCCAACTTTAAAGTGTCTGGCCAAATGGCATTTTTTTTTTACTTACTCATGTTGCCATCATCTTGGAAAAGAGCTGGTGCAACCGTTTCTAGCTAATTTGCTAAAATGCTCCGGTCTGGTCTTCATTTACAGTATAAATGCCTCTGTTTCACATTTTACTGAATCACATAATTGCATAATTTATTTTTATATCGTTTGTCTTCTTTCACAGCCAATGTTGCGATTTGAGTCTTCGCTTTTTTTCTTTCTGGAGGTTGATGGTAGCAAGAGCAACTTGGTAATGACAATAAGTGAAGCATCCAGCGGGATATAACAAGTGTATACAGGTGCCTGAGGCTGGATGATGAATCTTACAAAGATTTTCTGGTGAACAATTGCAAAGATCATTTTAGTGTCCACTTGTTCATAATGTTGAATGAACACGCTAACATCTATATGTTGAGAGTCATGTTACAATTGAATGTATTCTACATTTGTACCTCATGATGTTAACTACGTCACCACACTGACATTCAGGTCTGAATGTTTATGATAGTTTAGCATATAAGTACAAGGTTTTATTCATGATGTAAAAACTGAAATTCCCAGATAATCAGAAAACATCTAACTTGAGGTGGTCATGTGTTAATTCAGCAGAACACAAAGGCAACACTGCCTAGTGTTGTCGCATCCATTGTGTAATGTTAGGTCAGTTCTCCAGAGTCCTGGTGTTCAAGAATTTGTCTAAGACTTTAGTTATATTAGGAAGATAAATGTTTACAAAGCTGTGTGTTTGAATGTGAGATAACCAATACTGACAAAATTTCTTTCCCTCTTCTCTCTCTACTTTCTTCTCTGTCTTCTTCTTTCTCCTCTCCTCTCTCTCTCTCCACCAAGAATATAATGTAAGGCACTGGTTCAATACGCACATCTTAACTATTATTATTAATATTATTGTTATAATTATCATTATTAATTATTATTATTATTATTATTATTATTATTATTATTATTATTATTATTATTATTATTATTATTATTATTATTAGTATTATTATTATTATTATTATTATTATTGTTGTTATTATTATTATTATTATTATCATTATTATTATTATTATTATTATTATTATTATTATTATTATTATTATTATTATTATTATTATTATTATTATTATTATTATTATTATTATTATTATTATTATTATTACATAAATAGTGAGAACTGAACCCGTGGGGGTAATACAGCACCTGGGAGAATGGTAAGCAATCAGGTTTGAGCCATGGATGGGGTGGACATGTCTAAAGCCTTTGATCAAGAGCCCCTCACCAGCATCCAGGAGGCTACCCTGAGGGGAACACCCAGATGTGACCCAGAACTTACATTTAACTGAGAGTCTCGTGGGACATATACTTTACAAACTCTTAAGAAATTCTTTTCAAAGTTGTCGGAAGAAATAACGTGAGACACAATTTATAGGGTACGAGAGAGTGAAGAGACAGACTAACATATTTAGTGAAGACGCAGACTAAGATATCAAGTGAAGAGACAGACAAAGATATCTAGTGAAGGAACGGATTAAGATATCTAGTGAAGGAACGGATTAAGATATCTAGTGAAGGAATGGATTAAGATATCTAGTGAAGGAATGGATTAAGATATCTAGTGAAGACACAGTAAAATATATCTAGTAAAGGAGCAGATGAAGATATCTCTTGAAGAGGCAGACTAAAATAACAAGTGAAGGAGACAGGTTAAGATATCTAGTGAAGAGACAGACTAAGATATCTAGTGAAATTAGATTTCAGAACTCATATTCAGATTATTATTGTACTAAGCACGCCGTAATAAGCAAGGACTAATAACCCTGTAAGCATTACAATCTATCTCTGGACGAGTGGCGGAAAACAGGCTTAGAACTATGGCTGTGTTGCTAATACCTGTATCTGTTTTAGTGTTGGGCAACAGAGTGGTGTTGCTGATCATAGGGTAAAACATGTAATCTTAACAAATATTGGGCCATTACTACCACTTTGTCCCACCAGGATAACGGATCCTTGAACTTAACCCTTTACCAGGCCACGCATCAAATTTGAGACACTGCAACATTTGCAACCTATATTCTGAAAATATAAGCAATTCTAAGACATATTTATTTGTGTTCATTTGTCAAGTTTATTTATTTTAGGCGCCTCTTAAATACCCTCTATGGCAGAATCAAATATGAGGCACACCTGGCCTGGTAAAGGGTTAAGACAAACGTAAAATAGTCTTTCTCAGTGAGCTGAGCTTCAGGATCATCTACGTTACTAAAGACCAAGGGACTGAGAACCAGCTTCCTGTTTCAGCATCTCAGTGTAGTTATCCACAAGGAAAATACTTGGTGTATTCTCGGTCCTCTCTCAGAAGGAATATACAGCAATACATAGACGTACATGAGAACATCCATACACACATTCACACACTAGCAAAAGTATATATACTTGCTTTAGAATTTCATCACCATCCTGCACTACTGTTGTTGTGTACATAGTGATGATGGGGCTGGGATTATGGGTTAGAGGAATACACTTCTCGGGTCACTGAGGTAGAGGAGGCTGGGCTTATGATAAGGGGATACTTTTCTCAAATAATTGAGTGGGTTAGACTTATGTATACCCGGTATACCTTCCGGGGATCACGAAGCCACCAAAACACATCTACTGTTTCGTAGTTTATGTGAGAATCTTTCTTCCTAATGCTTCCTCCTCCTCTAAGGTTTCCAGTTTGATACCTTGAGAACGCTTCTTCTGATATACTTCAAACTTTCAGCAGATATAGGTGTCAATACGCCAATTTTATACGTGCAAATAATGCAAATACTAGTTTCTTGTGTGCTAACTTGAGAATGCTTTCACTCAAGGAGGCCGGCCCGGGGCCAGGCTGGATTGATGCTTGCCTAGTCATCGAGGCTGTTGCTACTGGAGGCCGGCTGGCCCCACTGGTTTCAAACTTTTAACACTGGTGTGTCAATCTTAAGAGTTTTTATAAATTTATGTATTCATTACTTTGTAAATGAATGGCTTTCAGTCTTAGAATGAATTGCTATCAGTTTTAGACTGAATGAACTGCTATGAATTATAGATAAAATTATATAAATTTCAGAATGAATGGCTTTCAGTATTAGAATGAACTACCATCAATTTACCACTATAAATTAATGCAGCCTGTAAATGACGTTGGAGACTGATTGACAAAATTAATTGCAGGTACTTATTGTATATCTATGTATAAACAGAAACCGTGCTGATTGTCGTTTATAAGCTCACTCCTTTCTAGGTGATCCACTACTCTTCTCTTGATAATCTTCTCCATGACTTTGTATACCATACATGTTAGTGACACTAGTCTGTAGTTTAATGCTGCCTCTCTGTCTTCTTTTTCAAAAATTATTACTACATTTGTTGTCTTCCATACGTCAGGTAGTCGGCGTTTCTATAGAAGTGTTGAAAATTGTTGTTAGTGGAACACAGAGCGGCTCTGCTCCCTCTCTCAAGACCCAAGTATCTGACCCCATAACTTTTGATATATCTAGTTTGCTTAGCAGCCTCTCCTCGTCGGTTGTTTGTTTGTATCGTGTCAAACACTTTTTGATGTATCTCACCTCACCGTCTTTCTGGAATCCTTTCTGTCACCACTGTGAATACTTCTTTAAATCTCATTTTGAACTCCTCACACACTTCAAGGTCGTTTCATGTATACTCCACTCTTTCCTTCCTCAGTGCGATTACCTGGTCTTTGACTGTTCATTTATTCCTGATATGACTGTACAACAGCTTCGGGTCAGCAGCTTTCACTGCTGTCATTTTCGCATTGTGCATATCCATTTCTTTCCCTTCGACTACTCTTCTTCTCTTGGGTCCTTTGCCTTCTATACTTCTTCCATTCTCTAGTGAACTTCGTTTTAGCCTCTCTATACCTTTGGGTGAACGAAGGGCTTGATCTAGCATTCTCATTATGTCTGATACCCTTGGGCACAAACCTCTCCTCCGCTTCCTTGCATATTGTTGTCACATATTCCATCATCTTCTTTACTGTTTTCCTGCCAGTTCTCTGTTCCACTGAACCTCATGCAGGAAATTCTTAATGCCTGTGTAGCCCCCTCTCTTGTAGCTTGGCTACATTCTTCCTGCACTTCCAGCCATCCTCTCCACTTGCAACTCTACTATGTATTCGAAGCTTAAAACCACGTGATAACTAGCTCCAAGGGACCTTTCGTATGTGATGACTTCAATGTCTGAACTCCTCAAGGTGAATGCTAGATCCAGTCTTGCTGGTCCATCCTCTTCTCTCTCTGGTACTATCCCTAACATGATGATGCAAGAGGCTATGAAGTACCACCTCCAACATCTTAGCCTTCTACGTTTCTGGGTTCCCATGTGGCTCCAGGTTTTCCCACTCGATTTTTTTGTGACTGAAGTCACCTACAACCAGTAGCTTATATGTTTATATATCTGGTCCTAGAAAAAAAATCTCAGACCTCACGACGATGGAAGGCAGGATGAAAGACATCGATACACATGATGCCTTCTACCTACTCACCAGGTGCCTGTCAATCCCAAAACTTACCTACTTCCTGAGATGCTCCCCAGCCTTCAGCAGTCCGAAACTCAAGGAATATGACTTTTTCCTCAAGACCATGCTAGAGAGTGTATTGAATCTTTCCCTCGAAGATGGCCAGTGGCTGCGAGCCTCACTTCCAGACAGGCTTTGGGGACTGGGAGTACGCAAATCTTCCCAAATTGCCTTACCAGCTTTCCTATCCCCTTCCATAGCATCAAATGAGTTAATAAAACAAATTCTTCTGGACATCCTCAGTGATTCAGCAGGAATACAGGACCCTAGCTATGCCAGTGCCATCACTGAATGGGAGGCTCTTGCTGCTCCAACACCAAAACCTAGTGCAGAACTGGCCTACAAACAGACAAGTCGGGATGGCCCCATCACTGAAAAGATGCTTGCAAACATGCTTAGAGCTGTAACATCAGACAGAGAGACTGCCCGTCTCCTAGCTGTGAGTGCACATCACTCTGGAGACTTACTCCAAATAGTTCCCATTTCGGCAATGGCCACACACCTTGACCCTAAGACCCTCCGTATTGCAGTGGCTCTGCGCCTTGCTGCCACAATTCACATGGAATGTAAGTGTATTTGCGGTGATGCGCAAGCCGACCAATATGGTCTACATAGTCTTAATTGTTCCAAAACCAAGGGCTGGCATGCAAGACACAATGAAGTCAATGATATCATAAAGAGAACCCTTGCTAAAGCTGGATGCCCAGCCGAGAGAGAGCCCCCATCAATAGCAGCCAACAATACCCACAACCCAGCAAACTGCCTCGATGGGATCACCATCTATCCTTGGAAGAATGGCAAGCTCTTAGCATGGGACTATACCTATGTGTCGACACTGGCTGACACCTACATCCATCACAGTGTCGGGCGACAGGGAGGAGCTGCTGACTACAGGGAGGAGTACAAGATCGGCAAGTACAGGGACATAAGCCAACAGTATCAATTTGTCCCAGTGGGATCAGAGATCTTGGGATCATGGGGAAAAAGCCATATGTTTCCTTAAATAACTGGGTTCCAGACTCATTGACACCACCAGGGACCCAAGGGCAGCCACTTTCATGTTTCAGCGCCTCAGTGTGGCCATGCAGAGGGGAAATGCATGCTGCATACTGGGCTTGCGTCTGGCTTCAGAGGAGCTGGAGGAGATTAATAATCTTTGATATATTGTACCAATGTATTCATGTTCATGTTTGTGTTTTCTGTCAATGTATTCTGTCAATTAATAAGTACATATATAATATATATAGGAGGTGGTAGGAGAAGAAAATATTGAAACAGCTCTGGGGAGAACCTTGAGTTTTCCCTGAGGTACTTTTATTGTCTTCTCTGAGGATGAGGGTTCCCAGTAAAGTTCTAGAGGTGGTACCTCCTTATATTTAAGGACATATTTGAGTAATGCATACACTCATTGGATGTTCTGGTAACATGTATTAAGAGAGTCGTGAGGGGTGAAGCCCAGGCCTGCCTCTTGAGTCTAGTCTGGCGTAACGGGAACTGAGAAGAAACGCTCTAGCCTATGTATCACGTGTGTGACTCGTGACATCATAGCTAGCCACAGAGCCTATACAGTTAGTTAGGGAATATCTACATATACTACACAAGTATCACAAGTAATCAGTAACACTATTGACAGCTCGGCCACGTTAACTTATGGCATCCCGACATACATCTATACAAATTATAAGCTGAAAAGGCATTACAGCTCTGGGCTGATTCTATACAATGTCAATGTACACAACAGTTGAACGTAAGAACTATACATAAGAATGGTAACAGATTGTAATGCCTTTCAAAGTATGATATACAGTAGACCATCATCACGGAAGTTACTGAAAAACGCCGTTTTAGGTCAAACCATGTTAGATGAACTGAAGAACATATAGGAAAAATAGGGTTACATTCCTGAGAGTCCCAAAAAAGCCAAACAACTTTTTTTAGGCCTCCACTTCTTACAAAAATTAAAGCGAATATGTAATTGTAGTTCATTGTTGTGATGTATTATGTAGTTTTTACTGCTTAAGACTACAAATGTAACAGAAATAATAGTATTTCTTACCTTAAATTGTGGGTGCTGGTGTTTGTGGATGATTGTGAAGAGAGTGGAGAGTTATGCTGTGGCCCTACTGAGCTGAGGTGGATGGTAGAGGTTCTGGTACTGAAGTAGATGGTTGTACTGGAGTGTCTAACTTTAAGTCATTAAGTCAGTCAAGTCATTCAGTAAGTCAGTCAAGTCATTCTGTAAGTCAGTTAAGTCATTCAGTATGTCAAGTCATTCAGTAAGTCAGTCAAGTCATTCAGTAAGTCCCTCAAGTCATTCAGTAAGTCAGTCAAATCATTCAGTAAGTCAAGTCATTCAGTAAGTCATGTCATTCAGTAAGTCAAGTCATTCAGTAAGTCAGTCAAGTCATTCACACAAGTCATTCAGTAAGTCAGTCAAGTCATTCACACAAGTCATTCAGTAAGTCAGTCAAGTCATTCACACAAGTCATTCAGTAAGTCGGTCAAGTCAGTCATTTAGTCAGTCAAGTCATTCAGTAAGTCAGTCATTCAGTCATTCAGTAAGTCAGTCGTTCAGTCATTCAGTAAGTCAGTCATTCAGTCAATCAGTCATTCAGTAAGTTAGTCAGTCACACAAACTTATTTTTACCTTTATGTGTACAAAGTAACACTTCATTACGGCAACAACATGCAACAACAAGTCATGGTGCGTGATTAGGTATCACAGTGGGCGCCAGTGACGAGCGGTGTACCGCAGGGGTCAGTCCTAGGACCAGTGATATTCTTGGTATATGTAAATGACATGACGGACGGGATAGTCTCAGAAGTGTCTCTGTTCGCAGATGATGTGAAACTAATGAGGAGAATCACATCGGAAGAGGACCAAGCAGGACTTCAAACAGACCTGGACAAGCTTGACATCTGGTCTAGCAACTGGCTTTTCGAATTTAATCCCACCAAATGCAAAGTCATGAAGATCAGAGAAGGGAAAAGAAGACCGCTGACAGAGTACAGGCTAGGTGGACAAAGGCTGCAGACCTCGTCAAAGGAGAAAGACCTTGGGGTGAGTATAACGCCAAGCACGTCTCCGGAGGCACACATCAACCAGATAACTACGGCAGCATATGGGCGACTGGCACACCTAAGATAGCGTTCCATTACCTTAACAAGGAATCGTTCAAGACACTGTACACCGTGTACGTCAGGCCCATACTAGAGTATGCAGCACCAGTCTGGAACTCTCATCTTGTCAAGCACGTCAAGAAACTAGAGAAAGTGCAAAGGTTTGCGACAAGGCTAGTTCCACAACTCAGGGGTCTGTCCTATGAAGAAAGGTTGAGGGAAACAGGACTAACAACACTGGAGGACAGAATGGTTAGAGGAGACATGATAACGACATACAAAATACTGCGGGGAATCGACAAGGTGGATAGTGACAAAATGTTCAAGAGAGGGAAAACAGAAACAAGGGGGCACAACTGGAAGCTGAAGACTCAGATGAGTCAAAGGGATGTTTGGAAGCATTTCTTCAGCCATAGAGTAGTCAGGAAGTGGAACAGTCTAGCGAACGATATAGTGGAGGCGGGAACCATACATAGTTTTAAGACAAGGTATGATAAAGCTCATGGAGCAGGGAGAGCAGAGACCCAGTAGTAGACAGCAAAGAGGTGGGGTCAGGAGCTGAGTCTCGACCCCTGCAACCACAATTAAGTGAGTACAATTAGGTGAGTACACACACTCACACACACAGGCTTTATATCTCCCCCTCGCCCCCCTTCCCTCTCTCTCTCTCCCTCTCTCCCTCCTTCTCCCACTTGATCTGCCCTCTACCACACTTCCTTAGGGCTTTCTCCCTCTCCATCGCCCCCCTTCCACGAGTACCCCGCCGTACCCCCTCCTCCCTCCTGTTTCCCTCCCTCAATCTCTCTCCCTCTTTCACACTCCTCCCTCCCCCCCAATCCTCCTCTACCCCTCTCTCTCTCCCCTATCTCTCTCTCCCTCCCTCCCTCCCCTCTCTTCCTCCCTCCCCTACTGGATCCGTCCTCTACCACTTGCCCCCTTTCACGAATAACCAGCCCTACCACCCCTCCTTCATACCCCTCCTTCTGATACTCTCCTCCCGATCCCTCTCCTTCCTCCCTCCTTCTGACACTCTCTCTGCCTCTCTCTCCACCTCTCTCTCTATACCACTTTCTGCCTATATCTCTCTGTCTCTCTCAACCTCCCTCTCCCTAAATCTCTCCATCTCTCTTCCCCTCCCTCTCCCATTATCCCTCTGTCTCTCACTCTTCCTCTCCCTCTCTCTCTCTCCCTTCCTCTCCCTCTCATCTGTCTCTCTCTCTCCCACTCCCACTCCTCCCTTCCCCGATTGATCCTCCCCCTACCACACTACCTCCAAACTAATTCCCCCCTCTCTCTCTCCCTCTCCCTCTATCACTCCTTTTCCCGCTTGATCCGCCCCCTACCACACTACCTCCAAGCTATATCCCTCCCTCTCGCCCCTTTTCCCTAGTACCCCGCCCTACCACCCCTCCTCTCTATCCCTCTCCTCTCTCCCTCCTTCTGACACTCTCACTACATCCATAAGGGCACATAGTGGGAATATGGGCGGTCCAGAGAGAAGGATGCCAACAAGGGGAACGATGGTTGCTCCGGGGAGGCCACAGTGGGAGGAGGAACTCAATGAGAAGGTGAGGGAATGGGAGAGGAGGATATTGATGATCAGCGAGGGAATGGAGAGGAGGATAGCTGAGGAGAGCAGAAAATGGGAAATGCAAGTCAAAAAAGCAGAAGCCAAGATCCAGATCTTAGAAGTGAAGCTGCAGAGAATGACGCAGAGTAAAGACGAAAGTACCTGTCCAGAAACGGCACTTGGAGTGTGTGCATCAGACACAGTCAAAGGGAATGCAGAGAAAAAAGAAGAACTCTTGTATGCACAGGCACTGTCAGACACACGTGGGGCCCGAAGCAAGAGGAGTAGGATACCATCACCAGTCAAAGGGAATGAGGAGAAAAAAGAAGAACTCTTGTATGCACAGGCACTGTCAGACAGACGTGGGGCATCAGATACAGTCAAAGGGAATGTGGAGAAAAAAGAAGAACTCTTGTATGCTCAGGCACTGTCAGACACATGTGGGGCCCGAATCAATATGAGTAGGATACTAACACCACACAAATGGGATATAGAAAAAGAAGCAAGGGACAAGAAGGGCACCACAAAATCAACGCACGAGGGCGCAGTAACAACACATGAGAGGGTAGACAAAGCAGCAGAGCACACTAAACGCAGTGACCCCAACAATATACAGCAGTGGACAGGGGCAAATGAGTAGGCCAGACACACAAAGGAACACAGGGGCTACAACCATGACAGAACCAGAAGATGCTAATGCATCTCTGATGATGAAAAGGGAGACACTGTGGGAGGAGGAAAGGGAGAAGTCGATCTTTATCTACGGCCTTAAGGAAATCGAAGGGGTCACCCATGACAGAAGAAAACAGGAGGAGAAAGAAAGGATTAAAAGGTATCATGCTAGCAACAAGGGGAGACACGTCCCAGGTGAAAAATGTTCGGAGAATAGGGTGGTACACAAGAGGAAGAAATCGGACCCTCAAAGTAATCTTGAATACAGAATCAGCCCGTACCATGATCCTGCAAGAGAAAGCAAGGCTGAGAGTGACTCAGGAGTACCAGGATGTATGCCTAGATAAGGACAGAACGCAGGAAGAAAGGGAGGCCCAAAAGGAGAGGATAAGAAAGTGAAGATAGGAGAAAGAGAAGACAGCGAGGTACAGAGGGCACCAGGCCCAAGTAGAAGGACAAACACACCCACCGGAAGCACTCACGGAGGGCCTCAAATCACAGCAACCCAACAGCAACCATATATTTTAACATCACGCACACACATCATTCCCCCTGTCCCCACTCCATCAACCCAAAACCCACCATCATAACCACCCTACCCCATCACAAACCCCACCCCACCAACCCACACTCCAACCATACAACCCCCCCACCCATGCAGCAACCCCCTATGGAAACCCTGCCGACACCCCCCCAAGCCACCAAGATCCCCCCAGGGCCACAGTATTGGAAACGAGGTTGAAGGTTTGGTACACAAATGCGGATGGAATTACGAATAAGTATGAAGAGTGGAATGAAAGGATACGTGAAATATCCCCAGACATCATAGCCGTCACAGACACTAAACTAAATGAGGCAATAACAGACGCAATCTTCCCACAGGGATATCAGATCCTGAGGAAAGACAGAAGGAGCAGGGGAGGAGGAGGGGTCGCACTGCTCGTAAGGAACCATTGGAGATTCGAGGAAATGGAAGGAATGGAGGTGAGTAGAGAAAGGGACTTTATAGTAGGTACCGTCAAGTCGGGGGAGCACAAGATAGTCATTGCAGTGATGTATAACCCACCACAGAACTGCAGGAGGCCAGGAGAGGAATATGACGAGAACAACAGAGCAATGGTGGACACTCTGGCGGAGGTGGCAGGAAAAGCGCACATGAGCAGAGCAAAGTTACTAGTCATGGGCGATTTCAACCACAGGGAGATCGACTGGGAGAACCAAGAACCACGTGGGGGTCCAGAAACTTGGAGAGCCAAGATGATGGACGTGGTAATGGAAACCCTGAAGCACCAACATGTCAGGGACACAACCAGAGAGAGAGGAGAGGACGAACCAGCAAGGCTGGACCTTGTATTCACCCTGAATAGCTCAGATATCGAGAACACAACACACGAGAGCCCCCTGGGAGCCAGCGACCATATGGTGCTGAGCTTTCAGTACATTGTAGAGCTACGGGTGGAGAGGGAAAACGGTGCTGAAAGAGACAAACCAGACTTTAAAAGAGGGGACTACTTGGGTATGAGGAATTTCCTGCAGGAGGTTCTGTGGGAAAGGGAAATGGAAGGACAGTCAGTAAATGAGATGATGGAATATGTAGCGACAACGTGCAAGGAGGCAGAGGAACGGTTTATACCCAAAGGAAAAAGATTAAATGGGAAGACCAGAAAGAGCCCCTGGTTTACCCAAAGGTGCAGGGAGGCGAAGACTCAGAGTGTCAGAGAATGGAAAAGGTACAGAAGGCATAGAACCCAAGTAAACAAAGAGATTAGTCGAAGAGCTAAAAACGAGAATGCACAGGTACGGAGGGAGGCCCAGAAACAGTACGAAAATGACATAGCATCGAAAGTCAAGTCTGACCCGAAACTGATGTACAGTCACATCAGAAGGAAGACAACAGTCAAGGACCAGGTGATAAGGCTGAGGAGAGAGGATGGGGAACTCACAAGTAATGATGAAGAGGTATGTGAGGAGCTCAACTCGAGGTTTAAGAAAGTATTTACAGTGGAGGCAGGAAGGCAGCTGGGTAGACAGGATGGGGTGCGTCACCAACAAGGGATGTATCAAGTGCTGGAGGGCATACACACAACTGAAGGTTAGGTGAAGCAGCTACTTAGTGACCTTGATACCTCAAAGGCGATGGGTCCGGACAATATCTCCCCGTGGGTGCTTCGGGAAGGAGCTGACGTTCTGAGTGTGCCACTTACCCTAATATTCAACACATCCCTTGAAACTGGGCAGCTACCTGACATATGGAAAAAGGCCAATGTAGTCCCCATCTTTAAAAAAGGAGACAGAAAAGAGGCACTAAACTATAGACCGGTGTCACTTACGTGTATAGTGTGCAAAGTCTTGGAGAAAATCATCTGGAAAAGAATGGTGGAGCATCTGGAGCAGAGCAGGATAATCAACGCCAGACAGCACGGATTCAGGGAAGGCACATCCTGTGTAACAAACCTCCTGGAGTTCTATGATAAAGTAACAGAGGTAAGGCAAGTGAGAGAAGGGTGGGATGATTTCATTTTCCTGGACTGCAGGAAGGTCTTCGACACAGTTCCTCATATGAGATTAGTAAAGAAGTTGGAAGACCAAGCGGGTATAACAGGAAAGGCACTGGAATGGATCATGGAATACCTCACAGGGAGGCAACAACGGGTCATGGTGCGTGATGAGGTATCACAGTGGGCGCCTGTGACGAGCGGTGTACCGCAGGGGTCAGTCCTAGGACCAGTGCTATTCTTGGTATATATGAATGACATGACGGACAGGATAGACTCAGAAGTGTCTCTGTTCGCAGACGATGTGTAAGCCACTGGGCCAGCAGAGTTTTAGAGATAAATACCGTATCATAAACCTTTTATAATTATATGACAAGGTAACGAAAGTGGGAAGAGAGGGCGGAGAGAGAGAGAGAGAGAGAGAGAGAGAGAGAGAGAGAGAGAGAGAGAGAGAGAGAGAGAGAGAGAGAGAGAGAGAGAGAAAGAGAGAGAGAGAGAGAGAGAGAGAGAGAGAGAGAGAGAGAGAGAGAGAGAGAGAGAGAGAGAGAGAGAGAGAGAGAGAGAGAGAGAGAGAGAGAGAGAGAGAGAGAGAGAGAGAGAGAGAGAGAGAGAGAGAGAGAGAGAGAGAGAGAGAGAGAGAGAGAGAGAGAGAGAGAGAGAGAGAGAGAGAGAGAGAGAGAGAGAGAGAGAGGAGGAAGGACGGGGGTATAGATGAGAAGACTGCATAATCTTGGATTGAAAAAGCCACTGAAACAAGAGAACTATGACATAACACTGCAAAATTCAATCAAGGAGAAGGACCTCGGGGTGTACTTAGCACCGAGGATATTACCCGAGGTGGACACCAACCTAATACTCTCTTCTTCGCATGTACATCATGCAAAACTATTATTGAATAATTATGCACATGTGCAACATATGGGAACATTTACTGCGGAAACGTTTCGCCACCCAGTGGCTTCTTCAGTCCATTACAGAGAAGAACGGTGGAAGATGAGAAGTTCGAGGTAATCAGTCCCTCAGTTAATCGATGTGTTCAGTCCATCAATATTGATGAATTGAACACATCGAGTCCAGGTTGACTGACTGATTACTTCAGTCTCCTCATTTTCCACCGTTCTTCTCTGTATTAGACTGAAGAAGCCACAGGCTGGTGAAACTATTCCACAATTAAGATTCCAAAATGTTGCACAAGTGTCTAAATTTTCAATTTTTCGGTTTTATAAGTTATTTACATCAAAAGTAATATTGGCTCTTAGTATTCCAATCAAGGACTCACTAAATATATTGTGCACTGCACACGTCAGGACCATCTTTGAAATGTTGTACCAGTGTTAAACCCACATGTGATCAAACATGTCAAAAAAACAGGAAAAAGTTCACAGGTTTGCAACGAGACTTGTGCCTGAGGTATGAGATAGGAATTATGAGAGACTACAGAAAACTAAACCCGGTTACTTTAGAGGACATTAGTAAGAGGGGTGACACGTTGATGATGATGTTTAAAATACTTAGAGGAACTGATAGTGGTGACAGACTAGCTGTTCGAGAGGTGGGAAGCAGGTACAGAAGGGAACAAATGGAAGTTAATTATACAGGTGAGCCACAGAGATGTTAGGAAATATTTGTTCAGCTTCAGAATGTTAAGAATGAGGAATGATTTGCTGAACGATTTAGTAGAGACAAAATTTACGCACACTTTCAAGAAGAGTAATGGCACTAGTAGTAGTAGCAACAGCGGGAGTAATATTAGTGGAAGTAGAATTATTATTTGTTTAGTTGTAGTAAAAAAATAGTCATGGTAGTACAGCAACAGGAGCAACAATAATAGCAGTAATTCTATATTCGTGGAGAGACGCTAAACCCAAAAGGGTCATTTATATAACTATGTTATTTAATACATTTTCCATAAACTAAGTCAAACATTACACTAGACAATAGAACTAAATCAATCATTAAACTAGACAAGAGATCTAAGTCAATCATTACACTAGACAATATAACTAAATCAATCATTAAACTAGACAAGAGATCTAAGTCAATCATTACACTAGACAATAGAACTAAGTTAAACATTACACTACACAATAGAACTAAGTTCAACATTACATTAGGAAATATAACTAAGACAAACATTACACTAGACAATAGAACTAAGTCAATAATTACAGTAGACACTAGAACTAACTCAAATATTATTCTAGAATGCTGAATGGAGAAATTTACACATTTGTACAAATGTGATGTGCAAATAAATTTTGTGTTTTTCAATTCGTCTGAATTGTATTTTGAAATCTGAAAAAGTGCTTGAAAATAGTAAGACTAAAACTAGTGTCAGTAGTTTATCCTCGTATATTCATCCATGAATGAATATACTGTATGTTTTTAAATTGTACATTGTATATCCCTAAGATTATCATCACCTGAGAATACGTCATTATGTAATGATTAAGTGTGAAGAAAAACTTATTTCTGATAAAACCAGAGGATTTTTAACCAGTTAACAGGTCGTTTCCTCGTGTTAGGAAACACTGTTTCCTGACGGATAAAACACCACTAACTGAATGTACTAGATCTGGCAGTGTAATAATTACGTATGGAAGGTGGACTGGTAGGTAGTAGGTGGACCGGTAAGCCAGTAGAAGGCATCGGTCAGATGACCAAAAGCTCTTAGTGTGGGTCGTTTTGCAACTAAGACCCGCGTCAGAAAACATTAGTTCGGTTTCCTGACAAACCTTACCTGACCTAAGTGGGAGTCAGACTGGTCTAAGTGGGAGGCGGACTGGTCTAAGTGGAGGCAGACTGGTCTAAGTGGGAGGCAGGCTGGTCTAAGTGGGAGGCAGACTGGTCTAAATGGGAGGCAGACTGGTCTAAGTGGAGGCAGACTGGTCTAAGTGGAGGCAGACTGGTCTTAGTGGACGCAGACTGGTCTAAGTGGGAGGCAGACTAGTCTAAGTGGAGGCAGACTGGTCTAAGTGGGAGGCAGACTGGTCTAAGTGAAATCAGACTGGTCTAAGTGGAGGCAGAATGGTCTAAGTGGGAGGCAGACTGGTCTAAGTGGGAGGCAGACTGGTCTAAGTGGGAGGCAGACTGGTCTAAGTGGGAGGCAGACTGGTCTAAGTGGAGGCAGACTGGTCTAAGTGGAGGCAGACTGGTCTAAGGTTCCACTCAGCAGGTGATTATACTATGTAACAAGCTTATTTCTTCACTGCTCGTTATTTCTAAGTTATTTATAACGTCAATTTCTGAACATTTTCCGCACACAAGAGTGTGCTGGGTTAGGCTAGGTTAGATTAGGTTAGGCTAGGTTAGATTAGGTTAGGTTAGGCTAGGTTAAATTACGGTAGTTTACGATAAATTTAAATTACACAAACCTAAAAATAATGGATATATAAATGTAAATTTTCAAGTAAAAACAAATTGCTGTATTCCATATTTAACAAGGAATATACAACGAAAGGGCTCGCGCTCTCTCTCACACATAGAATAAGGAATATACACAGAGATAAGTGCATATTTGGAATACTGTGTACACACTCAAAGGTATGTCTCAGTGCACTTGTATAATACTATATGTACACTGAAAAAATCTTGATTGGTGAATAACAGATGGCATGACACTGAGAAGCAGATAGTCTTTAAGCTAATTAACCGTCACTCAGTGTATATACGCTGATAGATAATTTTAATCAATATTTTAAGTATCAAAGCATTCTCGTCTGATGGCGTACAGATGACATGCAAACTTAATGTCTCTCGTGTACGAGGGCTTCAAACCTAATAAACTAACCAGGCAGCGCTGTGTCAGGCAACGTTCAAGCAGGCATATCAGCAGGGAGATGAGGATACCCTGGTGTAGCAGAAGATATATTATTCCCATTACATTGGATACACAAAATAACCGTAACACTGTGATTAGTGTTGCTGAGACGTGTCTCACACTGGACTCTTCCATGTAAGAAATTAACACACACTAACAATCCACACATAAGTAACTGACTCTTATGACGACGTTTTGCTTCAGCTTTTATTATTAACTAGTCACAAGTCTGAGTTTCAGTCTCCTATGAGCGAGTTATTTGTGTATTGTTCCAGCCTAGGTATTGTGCCTTGTTTAATTCTTTCTGTAACACACTCATGTATATTTACGAAAAATAAACATTTGACTTTTTATATTAAATTTTCTTATAAAGGCTTTTAACAAAATGCCCTTTGATAAACCAGTGAGAGCCCAAGTATCCTCAGGCTGCCTGAAGATAAACAAGTTATCAAAGTAAGAACACTGCAGCTGGAAATATTAACCACTAACACACAATTCTTCGCGTCCAAATAATAGTCCAGAACGGACCGAAACGTTATCTCAAGTTCGTTGACAAAATGTTGATTTTTTTTGTGAACTAAAAGATGGAAGATGGAGAACACTATTATTCTACAGAGTGGAAAAGTAAAAAAAAGATATGTAATAGTTTAACCGTGATCTCGTGAGCTGCTTCTGAGAGAATGTTTGAATCGCTGAATATTAATCCTGTCTACTACAAGACAGCTTTTATCCCCTCCCTCCAACCTTTCCTAGGATGACCCCTACCCCGCCTTCCTTTCACTACAGATTTATATACCCTCCAAATCATTCAACTTTTGTTCCATCCTCTCTAAATATGAGAACCACCTTAACAGCCCCTACTCTGCTCTTTGGATAATGCTTTTAGAAACCCCACACTTTCTAATGTCCAAGCTATGGATTCTGTGCATTATATTCACACAGCACATTGCCCTCCTTGTTGCAACATTCACCACCCATGCTTCCCACCCATATAAGAGCGTTGGTATAACTATACGTTCACACATTCCCCTCTTTGCTTCCATGGATAATATTATTTGTCTCCACAGACTCCTCAGTGCACCACTCACCCTTTTCCCCTCATCAATTCTATAATTTACCTCATCTTTCAAAGACCCATCTGCTGACAGGTCCACTCCCAGATATCTGAATACATTCAGCTCCTCCATATTTCCACCCTCCAATCCACTATACAATCTTTCATTACCTATTTTTTTCTTATCCTCATCACTTTACTCTTTCCTATATTCACTTTTAATTTTCTTCTTTTACATACCTTACCAAACTCATCCACCAACCTCTGCAACTTCTCTTCAGAATCTCCCAATAGAATAGAGCCATCAGCAAAGAGCAACTGTGACAACTCCCACTTTGTGTTATGTTCTTTATCTGTTAACCCCACACCTCTTGCCAACACCCGAGCATTCACTTATCTTACAATCCCATCTATAAATATATTGAACAACTATGGTGACATCACACATCCCTGTCTAAGGAATACTTTTACTGGGAAATAATCTCCCTCTCTCCTACATACTCAAACCTGAGCCTCACTATCCTCGTAAAAACTCTTCACTGCTTTCAGTAATCTACCTACTATTACATACAATTGCAACATCTGCCACATTGACCCCTATTCACTTTGTCATACGCCTTTTAAAAATCCATAACTACCACAAAAATGTTTTTACTGTTATCTAAATACTGTTCCCATATATGTTTAACTATAAAGACTAGGTCTCTCCACCCCCTAAAGCCACCTTGTTCATCTGCTATCCTACTCTCCGTCTTACTCTTAATTCGTTTAGTAATAACTCTACCATACACTTTACCAGGTATACTCAAAAGACTTATTCCCGTATTATTTTTACACTTTTGTCCCCTTTGCTTTTATACGAAGGAACTATGCATGCTCTCTGCCAATCTCTAGGTACTTTACCCTCTTCCATACATTTATTAAATAAAAGCACTGACTACTCTGATTATTATTATTATTATTATTATTATTATTATTAATATTATTATTATTATTATTATTATTATTATTATTATTATTATTATTATTATTATTGCATATTCCTCGCTTACATACTTCACTTCTAGTCAATAATTGTTCCGTCACTCTCTTTCTATTTTCTGTATTTTAATTATTCTTAAACCAAAGGAAGTATCACTCCAGCCTGTATACATATTTTGTAAGTTTGTTTCCTATCTGTGGACCTGGCAAAGCACTTCTGGCAACCTACAAATATCCACAGACATTCTCAGATATTAACAGATATCGTCGGATATCCTCAGATATTAACAGATATCGTTGGATATCCAAAGATATGCTCAAATATCTCGTCTGATCATAATAATCTTTGTTCATCTTAAATAATGTTTATAATGCACGAATTTTCTCCTTCAATACATTTTAGCTTTTCCGGCCAAGGCTTCTTCTTTGCAGCAGACGCTCTGTACCCCTGTGGGTTAGCGCCTTGATAATTTGAGGTGTTTTGGTTCACCCAGGAGGAAGAAGAAAATAGCTCCAGTTTTTTGGATCACGATCCCTTCACTTGAGTCATGGCAGCTTCCATTAAGTTAGTTACAACGAAGAGTCATAATTGCTTAATTGGTCGACCTTCAAGGGAAATTAGTCCTGACTTATCGATGTTTTCCTCAGCGGATGAGGATGTTTGCCCGCTATCATCTCTTTGCTGGGGATCAATTTAATCAGGATGAAAGCCTGAGCTCATTACGTGCTAACATTGAATGAACATCAGTATATATTATCTCACTATCTTATTCTCTCTCTCTCTCTCTCTCTCTCTCTCTCTCTCTCTCTCTCTCTCTCTCTCATTCTCATTCTCTCTTATTTTTTTACACAGTTTTACAAAATGGAAACACATGATGCAGAACGGAGAGGTGTCTGATTGGCTAGACGTACAGAGTGGAGCTACTCAGGGATCGCTTTTCCATCCAATTCTCTTTACAGTGCTCATAAATGATCTCGAGCTACTGCCAAAATTTGTGGACGACACAATATTGGGTATAAGTGTAGAGTGAATGTTTGTCGTGATCTGTGGCCTGAGACACGGAAGAGGAGCTTCAAGGTTGTCAAGTGCAATGTAACTTATATTAAATAGCATCTCAAACATTGAAACAAAATATTTGGCAATAAACTAACCGAATCAAAAGAAGAAAAGGATTTTGGAGTAATCATAAGCATTGATCATAAACGTTCTGAACTATGGTTATCGTAGACCAGGAAAGCTTAAATAATGTTCTTTCAACACTAGACAGATCCAGCACTAAGAAACAGACACGAGGTTGACTCTCATGCATTTGTTAGACCGCATCCTGAATATGTTTTCAAGTTTTGGTCTCCCATTTACATTCAAATGTACTTGGAGAGAGTACAAAGAAGAACTACCACCAAGGTCGTACCGTCACTGAGAAGTACTCAAAGTACTCAGTCTTTTCTCTCTGAGGATATGTAGACTACGAGATCTCATTCAAACACTCTGCCATATTAAATGTCTTTGTCACACTCAGACACGAAGAACTATTTGAAGTGCTGACTGAGTCCATAACTCGAAATAATAGAATGAGAGAGAGAAGATATAAAGTTCTTTTGCATACACAGGAACAAATTATCTGTCAAAATTGTAAACGCCTAAAACAATTCAGTCATTGAAGATCCAGACTGATAAGCACTTCGCTGATATAGTATTCAACAAGAAGGTACTCCAGGACAAAATGAACTCAGAGTTTTGCAATTGTTAGTTCAGCAACTGCAACAGGACGGTCAGATAATAACGAGCCAGTCAAGTAAATATTGTTAGCAGTAGAAGTAATAGATAATAATTAGCATCTTAGTGCAGCTGTGATGCGCAGTTTCTAAAATGTTACTACAGTAACAGCAGTATTAGAAAAGGGTAATTGTAGCCCTTATTATTCAGCCACTTACATCTCCTAAATATTCCATGACCCATTTTTTCAATTTAGTTTGCTGTATTACCTCTTTCCCACCGGGTTTTCATGCCGGCAGCGGCTGGATGGAATGGAGGGTGTGGAGAGAACATTGTGCTTTTCAATACACTGTTCTGTGAATATATTCCTTCATCTTGTGAAACCACCGAAATACATCTAGTCTGGGTTGGGTTGTCTGTTTACAAGACAGCTATTTAATGAACAATGGTGAATGTGTTTGCTTTCATTGTTCACTATTCCTTCGTGGGAAACAGCCACTGTTTTAAAAATATAGAAACAAGCTAAAAAAAATCTACAAAAAAGCAATGATAGAAGCAAAAACAAAATAGGAACTAATAATAATAAATTATAAAAAATTCGTCTTATTATTATTATTATTATTATAATAATAATAATAATAATAATAATAATAATAATAATAATAATAATAATAATAATAATAATAATAATAATAATTAATAATAATAATAATAATAATAGTAATAATTATTATTATTATTATTATTATTATTATTAGTATTATTATTATTATTGTAGTTATTATTTTTATTATAATAACAATAATAATAATATTAATAATAATAATTATTATTATCATTATTTTGGTTTCCTTTGTTCGTACCTGAGTACATGCGTATTTTTGTTCACGTTACAGCTACATACATCACAGACATAGATGCGAACATTAAACACAAATACTTCAGCATTTACACATAGTCCCTCTTCCCAGCTGACATCCAGATTCCCAAGTATCTTTCATTGTTTAAGAGTCGTCCAGAGTTATAGCTACGACTAGTGGAAGCTGAGTGCAATAAGTGCCAGCTTTGTTCCGCAGCACATGACATAATAGTCTTTACTGGCACGTGGAGGCAGTTTACATGACCAGAATGACAGGGAAAGTTTGGAATGAACCATTAAATGGATGTCATATTCCGTCCTTCATATTCCTCTCTGATGAAAGTGATCTGTTATCATTTGTTACGACATACTTGGGGACACAGCTCACCTGCATGTGATATAAGTCAAAATATTATTTGTTGTTACTGAGAAGGTAAACACTGGGGCTGCCGAGGCTGTGGTCAAGGTAAGTTTAAAATGCTCTTTATCGTTATATCCATCAACATTTACTGTCAGGTGCAGAGATTTCGTTTACTTGAAATAAAATTATAGTATTTGTAGCTGCAAAACTTCAGTGATTCAACGTCTAATTAGAAAATAGATTTGAAGTAACTAGTTCATTGAGGTGGATGCAGCAGGAAAGTTCACTTGCCAGTCACAGTTCAAAGGGAACAAGTGCAGTTCCAGGAAGCAGATGTCTTCCAGGCAGAACACGAACTTCCAAGCACCAGATGAAAGACCAGATGTCAGATTTACTTCTAGAAAGCAGAGGCAATTATCTGGTCCAGATGCAGCCTCCAAGAGCCAGAAAATAAACAACATTCCCTGGAACCAGATCTACAACAACTCCGGACGAGAGAGAGAGAGAGTTCTAGGAGACAGGAAATTCCCAACAACAAATGTTAAGACAATTTCAGAAGACATAAATAATTAAATGACAAACAGAACTTTAAACAAGAAAGAATTCCTTGTGACTGATAACGTCAAGCAGCAGTCACAATTCCTGGCATCTGATAACGT
Source organism: Cherax destructor (assembly GCA_009830355.1). Taxonomy (NCBI): domain Eukaryota; kingdom Metazoa; phylum Arthropoda; class Malacostraca; order Decapoda; family Parastacidae; genus Cherax; species Cherax destructor. The sequence goes on along the minus strand of WNWK01006651.1, from coordinate 71,807 downwards.
CAAACAGCAGTCACAATTCCTGGCGTCTGATAACGTCAAGCAGCAGTCACAATTCCTGGCGTCTGATAACGTCAAGCAGCAGTCACAATTCCTGACGTCTGATAACGTCATGCAGCAGTCACAATTCCTGGCGTGTGATAACGTCAAGCAGCAGTCACAATTCCTGGCGTGTGATAACGTCAAGCAGCAGTCACAATTCCTGGCGTCTGATAACGTCAAACAGCAGTCACAATTCCTGGCGTCTGATAACGTCAAGCAGCAGTCACAATTCCTGGCGTCTGATAACGTCAAACAGCAGTCACAATTCCTGGCGTCTGATAACGTCAAGCAGCAGTCACAGTTCCTGGCGTCTGATAACGTCAAGCAACAGTCACAATTTAACGATACAGACAAATTCAGGCAGATTTAATTCCAGGAGACGAACAGTTTCTGGTGACTGAATATTCCAAGTGTCATATACTGTAAGTCAGAAAATCCTACGTGATAAATTCATTTTGAAATCACAATTTTCTCTCAGGCGACAAAACAATATTAGACGATTAAAAAACACAATACATGACAGACACACTTCTTGAGGTCAGCCATAATATCAAAGATCGTGTCCCAATTTAAATAATCTTATACTTTACCAGCAACTAAATACACAAATGTGCATTAACGCCGGGTATCAGGTGTGGTTACTTTGTCAACACAATTGTTACAAAAAAAATAACTTTAATTTATGTAGCTCATTATATTTTTGGTAAAAGAAATAAAAATAACACTGGTAAGCAAATGGTCACTGTTGGCTTGGTCCATCATAGTCACTCAGACCACTGAGTTCAGCACTGGTAAGCCAGTTGTCCCTGCTGGCTTGGTTAACCATAGGAGCGTCATCTATCGCATTAACTTCACTGGTGTGATGAACTAGACAGTAGGTATCTTTACTTAGGAAACGTAGTGGCTTCCTCAGTCAAATACAAAGCAGAATGGTGAACATCAGAAGAATTATGAGGTAATCAGTCCGTCAGCTTGAAAACAATCAAGACTGACCTATTCAATGTTGAGGGACTGATTACCTCAAACTCCTGATTTTCAACAATTCTTCTCCGTATTGGACTGAGGAAGCCACTGCTTGGCGAATCGTTTCCACCCTTTCAGGGTCCGTGCCGTAGTTCTACGACTTTGAGTTCAGGGTCCAAACCGTAGGTCTACGTCATAAGCTCAGCTCAATCAGATAAGCTGTGAGCGGTAAATTTAGGCCTAGATATGAGAGAATACATCTATGTGGTAAGTGTGCACCACATAAAACAAATCCTGCAGCACACAGTACATAAAGAGAAAAAAAACTGATACCGTAATTTTCGATTAAAACAGCGACTTTGCAGTGTTTTTTCGTATAATTTTTATAGTTGTATTTGCGATTTTCTGGTCTCATGTGATAGAATGGAAGATATATGACAGATACAAAGATGATTTTGATTGGTTTTAGTACTGAAAATGGCTTGAAACTGAGCTCAAAGTAGCGGAAATGTTAAATTTTTTGCCAATGTTGAAGAGTAAACAAATGACCTCACACGTCTAATACGCGCCAGCTGGTGGGTCTAATGTACGTTCACAAATGTGGTGATATTATATGTACAATTATTCAAATATTGCATAACAGTAAATCTTCCATTTTTTTGGTTTGAATAAAAATTCATTATGTGAATAAAAAATCAAAATGGAATTCATTGGTAAAGACTGAAAACGTAACTAATGAACAGAGGAAATGTTAGTTTAGTGCCAGAAATGCCTGCATTGTTTATTCTGCACCCTATTTTGAAATTGGAATATTTTGAACTTCGAGTTAAATTAGCTAAATTACCAATTTCTAATCACTTTATTTTGTAGTTGAAACAGTTGAGTGGGCGATTTCTTGTGCTCAATCGATATAATTGAAGTAATGCCAATGCAATAACTAAGAATTTGGTCGACTGGAACAATGTAATTGGCCTAAAATGGGAGTCAAATTCGGCAAAATTGCCGATGCGTAAATATCACTGACACATCAAAATTCGCGAGAGCATAATTTCATCAATTTTCAATCAAATTTCGTACTTTTTGTTTTATTACCTTCAGAAAAAGATTCTCTACCATTTCATAAGAAAAAATAAGCAAATTTGTTTTGGAAAGTTCTTGGACACTGGCGCACCCCTTCCAAAAATGGCCTTGGACCCTGAAAGGGTTAAAGATACCCAAGTGTTGCATTTGTGTCTAATTCATCATCCTGTCGGTTCTCTGAAGCATTTGTCTACACTCCCCTGGTGTGTCAGTGGGGGTTCCACAGTGTCAGAACCACTGTCTGGAACTTATAATAACTGAGATCAATGTCAGATATTTTCCCCTCATTTATAATCTAACATACAGTTAGTGTACTGACGAGGGTCCCTCTGGTAGACCACAATGTTTAGTTTTATCTTTTATTTTATTTCTAGATGTTTTAGCGAGTCCGTGATTAATTATGTGTGTTCGTGAGTGTTTTACTCAGTGGGTTTTATTAACTCATCTGTGAATATTTAAGTGCATCTGTCTCCCATGGTAATTCAAGTGCATCCGTGAGTATTAAAGTTCGTTTATCGTTGAATAATTTTATGGGTGTTAAACTGCGTTACATCATATAAGTGAGTATTTTGCTGTCATTATACACTTATTTTCATGTACATACCATTATTCACTTGTATGCACATTCATGTTAGCGTGTACATTCATGTGCTTTCTTCTTCACTCATGTACGTGTATTTACATTCATGTATGTGTATGCGCAATAGAATGTAGGTTTTCTGATGTGCTTTTATGTTCACTCTTGTGTGTACATGTACATTAATTGAAAGTACTATAATGTGTGTGTGTGATTGTACAGTTAATGTACATATGTGTTACTTCACTCATTTATGTGAATGTAATTTTATGAACGCGCATGGAATACATGATGAGTGTGCTTTGTTATGTACGTGTAAATTCAATTCTGCAGACAATTGGAGTGTGTACGTAGAATCAGTGTGAGTGTATGTACACTCACGCATGTATTTTTGCTTTCAAGAATAATACTAATACTAATAATAATAATAATAATAATGAAAATACTACTACTACTACTACTACTACTACTACTACTACTACTACTACTACTACTACTACTAATAATAATAATAATAATAATAATAATAATAATAATAATAATAATAATAATAATAATAATAATAATAATAATAATAATAATAATAATAATAATAATAATAATAATAATAATAATAATAATAATAATAATAATAATAATAATATTAATAATAATAATAATAATGAAAATACTACTACTACTACTACTACTACTACTACTACTACTACTACTACTAAACTAATAATAATAATAATAATAATAATAATAATAATATTAATAATAATAATAATAATAATAATAATAATAATAATAATAATAATAATAATAATAATAATAATAATAATAATAATAATAATAAAATTAATAAAAATAATAATGATAATAATGTTCATTTCAATTTCATCTACAAGGAATAAAGAACATAGCTGACATCAATGACATACTACTACATAGAAAGTCCCTTATTATGCAGAGCATTTCCGACAAATTAGGTTCATATCGTCGCCAGGATGCGACCCACACCAACTGACTAACACCCAGGTACCTATTTACTGATAAGTGAACAGGGACAGCAGGTGCCTTGAGGAAACACGTCCTAATGTTTCCACCCGTACCGGGGATCAAACCTGGGACCTCAATGTGTGAGCCGAGTGCGCTGCCAACCGAGCTACGGGACACTCTAATACTGAGACAAGAGAGATTGTGAGATGTTTCTCAGCTGGTTGAGGACGGTAGCAGTGACTCTCAGAAATCACTCCTCTGTTGTCTTCACTCACTCTTCTTTTAGTATTGTATTCTGTTTCCTGTTTCAACTCTCTTTCTCTCCCTCTCCCACTTCCCTCTTCCATCTCATCTCTCATCTTTCTCTACCTCTCTTCTCTATATAATTTTCTCAATTCTCCCACTTTACAGGATTTAATGGAGGAAAGTCAATTACGAAAAGTGTTTTTATTCTGACGAAACTCTACAAAGAGTGAAACATGAATTAAAACATGCTATAAAGCGAGTGAAACAAAATCTTGAGAAAGCTTTAGAAAAACAATACATGACTTGAGAAAGCTCTTGATGAAGCGAAATATGACTTTATAAAACTTAATGAGTGAAATGACTTTATAAAACTTAATGAGTGAAATGACTTTATAAAACTGTATATATAGCGAAAATTTGAATTGATAATGATCACCATTGATCGAAACATGAATGATAAAGCCCTACACAGAGTGAAACATGACATGATAAAGCCCTACACAGAGTGAAACATGAATGATAAAGCCCTACACAGAGTGAAACATGACATGATAAAGCCCTACACAGAGTGAAACATGAATGATAAAGCCCTACACAGAGTGAAACATGAATGATAAAGACCTACACAGAGTGAAACTTGACATGATAAAGCCCTACAGAGAGTGAAACTTGACATGATAAAGACCTACACAGAGTGAAACATGAATGACAAAGCCCTACACAGAGTGAAACATGACATGATAAAGCCCTACACAGAGTGAAACATGAATGATAAAGCCCTACACAGAGTGAAACATGACATGATAAAGACCTACATAGAGTGAAACATAACATAATAGAGCCCTTCACAGAGTGAAACATTATATGATAAAGCCCTACACAGAGTGAAACATGACATAATAGAGCCCTTCACAGAGTGAAACATTACATGATAAAGCCCTACACAGAGTGAAACATGACATAATAAAGCCCTTCACAGAATGAAACATGACATGATAAAGCCCTACATAGAGTGAAATATGCTATGATAAAGCCCTACAAAGAGTGAAACATGACATGATTAAGCCCTACGCAAGAGTGAAATATGACACGATAATGCCCTCCACAAGATGAAACATGACTAGATAATGACCAATAAAGAGTGAAACATGACATGATAAAACCCTACACAATTAAACAGAACTGATAAGGAGTTTCATAAGGCGAAACTTGCCATGATAATACTATACACAGAGTGAAACATTGCTTCACGATGCTCCACAGTGAAACATGACTAGATAATGCTCTCCCTCAGTGAAACATGACTTGATACACCATACCACGGGTGGGGCTTGAACCCGTGGTCAGAGAGTCTCAAAACTCCAGACCGACGGACTAGCCACTGGGCCAGCTGGCTACTATAAGATTCATCCAACTGGGTACGTTTATACACCATAGGAAGGTTAGCATAGGCACCACTGACCACAAATGCAAGTTTTTAACGACGAATATCCCGCCAGCGAGGATGAATCTTATTATAACCAGCTGGTACAGTGGATAACGCGTCGGTCTGCAGTTTTATGACTTTCTGACCGCGGGTTCAAGCCCCGCCCTTGGTATAGTTTGTTTGCAATCATGTCACTACGATTTCGTAAGTCATGACTTGATAAAGCTTTAGAGGACTAATTGTAGCGCGTCTGTGCTACCAGATGGCTCCCGTGATGAGTCCTTGTACGAAACCTTTACGAAACCCAGGATCTCCACAACGTTGGTTCGTGATCATTGCGACCATCTAACCGTACTAAGGTTTGTGTACTCTTATGCTGACCATGAGACCCTCGTCCTCTGAGTTACAGAGTAAATAAGACTATTGATGGTTTACAATAGGTTAAGTAAAAGGACACAAATGCAACTAATGTGACATTTTAATGTGGCAACGTTTCGCTCTCCAGGAACTTCATCAAGTCGTTACAAACAATGCATGACACAGAAGGTAGATATAGATTTAGAGTGAGGTGTAATACGAAACAAGAAACTAAGCAGTTTGGACGTGACTTCTCTCTTCACTAAAGTACCCACCACATAAGCCATCGACGTTCTACGACGTAAAGTCAATCAGGACTTTAATCTTCCTCTACCTCCCGGAGATTTTGTTGACCTGATTGAACTCTGCGTTAATTTCAACAGTTTTTCTTTCAATAATAGGCTCTATAAACAAACCTATAATATGGGAATGGGGTCCCCTATCAGCGCCGTCTTAGCCAATTTGTACATGGAACACCTAGAGGCTGAACATTTCTCCAACATCATCCCCTCAAGCGTCACTAGGTTACGTTACGTCGGACGACGTCCTCGTAATAACTCCCAAACATTTTGATGTACGGAATCTTCAGGCAAGGCTCAACGCAGTTGAACAAGCGATCCAGTTTACACTAGAAGAAGAGTCCAATGACAAGCTACCTTTTCTAGACGTCATCATTCACAAAGTAGATAACAATCTAAGATTTCAAGTTTACCCGAAACCTACAAATAAAAATGATCTCACATACTTCTATTCAAGTCAAAATACGAAAACCAAAAGAGGCATCAGCTCGTATTTTTCCTAAGAGCTTACCGAATTTGTTGTCCTCAGTTTCTTGACGAGGAATGTACATACATTCACCAAACCTTCACTGATTTACATTTTCCTTCCAAATTCGACAAAAACTGCAAGAAAAGAGCTCTTCAGGTCATTATTTCTTCACTCAACAACACCACTCCTAACAAAGTTATAATTCTTCTCAAAAGCCAGGTTGCATTGAACGTTTATAAAGTACTAGCACAAGCTAACACTGGAGTCGCCATCGCATCCAGCACTTCAATAAAGGATCTAGCACCTAGCAGTAAGTAGGTACCTGGGTGTTAGCCGGGTGATGAGGGTCGCATCCTGTGGACAAAATTAACCTAAATGGCCAGAAATGCTCTTCATAACCAGAGGCTTCCTATATAGTATGTTAGTGATATCTGCCAGGTAAGTTGTATCATGTACTTGTATAAATAAAGATTATTATTATTATTATTATTATTTTTATTATTATTATTATTATTATTATTATTATTATTATTATTATTATTATTATTATTATTATTATTATTATTATTATTATTATTATTATTATTATTATTATTATTACATCCTTTCAATGACTATGATGGCAGTGTAGTGAACTTTCTGGTGAGAACATTGGCTGTGGTGACTACTGAGAATGTGGAAAAAGACAATTATGTACAGTTCAGTACATTTATTAGAGGAAACATTTCACCACGAGAGGTTTCTTCCTTTATGTAAGGACAGAATAAGCCACTGATTGCGAAATGTTTCCCCTAATAAATTTTCTGAACTGTACATAAGTGTCTTTTTCCACATTTTCTCAGTATCGATATACCTTTTTTTTTTTTTTACTGAAAACGTGAATAAATGTTTTAGATACCCGACGTAATGTTGCAGCAGTGTCTCCTATAATGAGAAAGTGTTCAGCGCTATTCTTACAAGGAGCTGGAAGGGAAGTAGAGGTATTGTGACACTCCTGGAAAATCTTTGACCCAGGATACAGAGACTGTTAGCGAATCAGACACAAGAATCAGAAACCAACACTCTAAAGACTCAAAATGTTTTCATCAAAGAGTTCATTAGAGCAATCATCTGTGATCTTAGTCGCCCTACCATCCCTCGTCTTACAGCAGTCATCTGTGATCTCAGTCGCCCTACCATCCCTCGTCTTACAGCAGTCATCTGTGAACTCAGTCGCCCTACCATCCCTCGTCTTACAGCAGTCATCTGTGATCTCAGTCGCCCTACCATCCCTCGTCTTACAGCAGTCATCTGTGATCTCAGTCGCCCTACCATCCCTCGTCTTACAGCAGTCATCTGTGATCTCAGTCGCCCTACCATCCCTCGTCTTACAGCAGTCATCTGTGATCTCAGTCGCCCTACCATCCCTCGTCTTACAGCAGTCATCTGTGAACTCAGTCGCCCTACCATCCCTCGTCTTACAGCAGTCATCTGTGATCTCAGTCGCCCTACCATCCCTCGTCTTACAGCAGTCATCTGTGATCTCAGTCGCACTACCATCCCTCGTCTTACAGCAGTCATCTGTGATCTCAGTCGCACTACCATCCCTCGTCTTACAGCAGTCATCTGTGATCTCAGTTGCCCTACCATCCCTCGTCTAACAGCAGTCATCTATGATCTCAGTCGCACTACCATCCCTCGTCTTACAGCAGTCATCTGTGATCTCAGTCGCACTACCATCCCTCGTCTTACAGCAGTCATCTGTGATCTCAGTCGCACTACCATCCCTCGTCTTACAGCAGTCATCTGTGATCTCAGTCGCCCTACCATATCTCGTCTTACAGCAGTCATCTGTGATCTCAGTCGCACTACCATCCCTCGTCTTACAGCAGTCATCTGTGATCTCAGTCGCCCTACCATCCCTCGTCTTACAGCAGTCATCTGTGATCTCAGTCGCCCTACCATATCTCGTCTTACAGCAGTCATCTGTGATCTCAGTCGCACTACCATCCCTCGTCTTACAGCAGTCATCTGTGATCTCAGTCGCCCTACCATCCTCGTCTTACAGCAGTCATCTGTGATCTCAGTCGCCCTACCATATCTCGTCTTACAGCAGTCATCTGGGATCTCAGTCGCACTACCATCCTCGTCTTACAGCAGTCATCTGTGATCTCAGTCGCACTACCATCCCTCGTCTTACAGCAGTCATCTGTGATCTCAGTCGCCCTACCATCCCTCGTCTTACAGCAGTCATCTGTGATCTCAGTCGCCCTACCATCCCTCGTCTTACAGCAGTCATCTGTGATCTCAGTCGCCCTACCATCCCTCGTCTTACAGCAGTCATCTGTGATCTCAGTCGCACTACCATCCCTCGTCTTACAGCAGTCATCTGTGATCTCAGTCGCACTACCATCCCTCGTCTTACAGCAGTCATCTGTGATCTCAGTCGCACTACCATCCCTCGTTCTTATATTCCAGCTCTCAACAACATGTGATGTAAATGGTTTAGAAAACCAATAAGTTGAATAATGAGACACCTTTGTAACAATTGGGAATCTTTATTGTGGAAAAGTTTCTCCAACAAGTTACATCCTCAGTCCGGTACAGAGACTGAAAAAGTCACTAGTTGGCCAAACGTTTCTGCAATAAAGATTCCCAGATATTGCAAATGTGTTTAATTCTGAAGATCCTGGTAGCCAACAATGACATTCTCATCACTACAGTGAACAATGATGGATCAGTTGTTATTAACAACAATGGCATTATCATCACTACAGTGAACAATGATGGATCAGTTGTTATTAACAACAATGACATTCTCATCACTACAGTGAACAATGATGGATCAGTTGTTATCATCAACAACGACATTCTCACCACTACAGTGAACAATGATGGATCAGTTGTTATTAACAACAATGACATTCTCATCACTACAGTGAACAATGATGGATCAGTTGTTATCATCAACAACACAAACTATGCACCAGAAAACTACAAGATGTTATATGTGATGTAAACACTGGTGCATCTCACCTCAAGTACTGGTTGATAAGGTAAACTGATTACTTTGTTAGGAAGACGCGGAGTACACTCAGAAAGTTTGAGAACAGCAGATAATATTTGTATTACCTCCCTAATAACACCAGATCAAAGAAACTATGATTTACTCCCCCATTCACTCACCTCCCTCCCCCAAAAAAAAAACAACTCATATTTCTCTTCAGCCAATCACGTAGGACATTAATAATCTGGCAGCGGTTCTGGGGAAGTATTTGTCAAAACTCTTAGAGGACAATTAAACTCTAAGAGAACACTCAATCTAGATTATCTAGAGTATTCGCGAGTCCTCCTGAGCTGCTTCATAGACTCGACGTCAGGTAGTAACGATGTTACTACCTTCTGTGCAGAGTAATAACTGATAAATGAGACACTTGTGCAACACTTGGGTATCTTCATTCTGGAAACGTTTCGCCAGCCAGTGGCTTCGTGAGTCCATGCAGAGAACGGTGGAAGATGAGAAGTTTGAGGTAATCAGTCCCTCAGTCTTGCGTCGATGTGTTCAGTCCTTCAATCTTGATAAAGATTTGAATAACTGATTACCTCAAGCTCCTCCTCATCTTCCACGGTTCTCTGCCTGGACTGAAGAAAGTATTGGCTGGCGAAAAGTTACCAGAATTAAGATACCCAAATATTGCACAGATGTCTCATTTATCAACGTGTGGGTTTTGTAACCCATTTATTCAGAGTGATTAATGTTGATACAGACTGACCTGTGTCTTGCATATATTTTGTGGACCTGATTTATTGAGTCATACATAAGAGAAACTGACAGATCGTTGGAAATTTTAGTCCGTGAACACAAGTGTAACAACAGTCGGGATTACCACAACACCTGTGGATAACACACGAACCACCGTCGATACCAGATGAAATATAACGAGGCGCGATTAGTTATCCTTGAAAGTGACCAACGAAGTCGGGATTTGTGTCCTAACCGCCCCCCCTCAAAACATTCCCACACACAAAAAAGGAAACTTCAATGTTTCTTAGATTATAGATGATTTTCCAGTCTACACTATCCCTCACACACCCTCGGTATATATAATCGGTGCCAGACCACTATAGGCTCTACGGTAGACCTATTAACATACTCCTTGCAGACCCTTCCCCAACTCCCATTATGATTCAACTTAATTTTAAAGCCTCAGTTTTATAAGGTCACTCAACTTTGTCATAGTGTAGGCGACTCATTGTGAACAAGACACAGTAGTATGTGCTTTATGACTGAGATGTTTCGTCTTTATGGAACTTTATCAACTCACAGAGAACAAGATTAATTGAGTGAACTCCAGACTGTGGGAATGATTACCTCAACTTCTCCTCATCTTCCACTTCTCTGCACTTGACTGAAGAAGCCACAGGTTGGCGAAACGTTTCCAGAATATTAATACCCAAATATTACGCAAATGTCTTACTATGAACTTGTCTGTTTCTAAACTGTTAGTGTTTCATGACTCAGTAAATCTGGTTAACACAATTACTTAAGGACGCAAAAAAAATCATTTTAACAATTCAGTTATTTTTTTGGAGCGCTGCTTGTTAAATAACATATTCGGTATATTTATCCAGATTAATTTTTTTTGCATAAATATTTACTTATAATTTTCTTTTTATGAATGATGGTTTGTGTATTTTTGCATACGAGTATTTGTATGTTTTACATTTAACAGTGTTTTTGAAAACGAGGACCAAGAGAGATGCTAGAAATGATGATGAAAATAAGAAGAGAGGAAGATGAAAGAGAAGTAATGATGATAATGAAAAAGAGAAAAGTGAGAGGGTAAGATACGAGATGATGATGAAGTGAGAATGATGAAAAAGTTGAATTGATGATGACACTTATGATAAAAGAAGCAGGGAGGGGAAGATACAACAGACGTAGATGATAATAATAATGAAATAGGAGAGGCAAGTGATAATGACGATGCAACAGAGACGTGGAAGATGAGTATGTACCTGAGAGACACAAGAAAACTGGAAGGATGATGCAAAGATGTCAAGGTGAAGGTTGTGTGTACTAAAACCCCGAGCAAGATGCTGAGTCCACACCCTGTGGTGACTTCTTGTGCATGAAGGATGGAAGGAAGGAAGGAAGCAAGGAAGGAAGCAATTAAGGAAGCAAGGAAGGAAGCAAGGAAGGAAGGAAGGAAGGGATGAGGAGAAGAAGGGAAGTATGATTTATGAGAGAACTAATCTGATGATCACATGGGTGTGAGAGAGATTGATTACCATAGAGCTGCTGGAAAATGTACCAAAATTTGTTTTTCAATTTTGGTGGATTTTTTTTAGTGCATATTCAATGAGGATATTTGAAGACTTTTGGTATTGGTGATGTGTTTATGTGCGTATTCACGTGCGTATGTTAGCGGGTGTCACGTTGTCTGTGTGTTTGTGCATCTGTATGTAGGCCTATTACTAATAGTCCCAAAGCTTATACGCTGAAATTTATAAATGTGAAGTTATAGGCTTTAGATTAGTAATGATACTAATCACTTATTCCGCCAGTAATACCATTAAACAATACCAAAATTAAAAAAAGTCACAATACCGTGAGTGATACAATACACAAATAACCCGCACATAGCAGAATGACACTCATGACGACGTTTCGCTCCAACTTTTAACTAGTTAATGGTCCAGGTCAGTCCAAAACGTCGTCATAAGTTTCATTCTGTTATGTGTGAGCTATCTGTGTAAACATTACCACAATACCAGGAACAATACCAAGTTTTTCCACTATTTAAATGCTCAAAATGGCAGCAACTTTGTCTTGTTGGTCTCTGGTTAACCTTCCACCGTCATCATCCTCTACATTAAACCTGCTGACATTGTCACGATTTAAAAAAAAAATAAAAAAAATCGTATTTTTATGGAAGTAACGAGGCAAACACAAGAATTTTCCAATCAGTACTCACTCAATGCCCCTCGCAGAAACAAACAAAAGTATATGCAAAGAAATATCGCAGCTGAAAGGATTCAAACCCAAATACTGAGATATTAATCCGTGAAGTTGATTGCCACTCTCTCCGTTTTATTTTATATATTTTTTCTATTCTTTTTGAGTTTTCTAATTTTTTTATATTTTCCAGTAACTGTTGTGATTCATGACACCCAAATCATGCACAATGTAGATATGGCCAGCAATTCTATACAACACAATATCCAAACTAACAGTGTGAACAATATATTGTTTAAACAAATATATACAACAATGCAAACACACACACGTCCAGTTGCTTCTCTTTTATACTGTTCTAACATATATACACCTGCAGAAATCCCAACCGAATGATAGCAGATGCAAAACAATCACAGGGTCTGGCAGTTGAATGGCAGCTCTAGGCCTTTCTTTCTTCGGTCAGCACATCGTCAAGAGCTTTCAATACTGAAATAGAGATGGAGGTCAACACAAGCATGTGTGTCTATGAAGACATCCCACACAGATGGAGAACTGTTGGTTCTCTTCACAGACAAACCTACCTGGGCTGATCTCCATTTATATTTCACTGTTGCAAGCTCTTGACAATGTGTTGACTGCAACACAAAAGACCATGAGCTGTCATTCAACTTCCCCACCCTATACCTGTCTTGCATATATGCATACATATTGGCGCTGGTCATGTTCCTAGGAGTGTTGCAAACTCTGGTAGTCCTTGAAACATATCTCAGTACACAGCAGATTTGCATTACCTTCCCATCAAAGGGGTGCCCCTTCATCTTACACCTTGTTGTGTATACCTGGAGTATACCTGGAGGGGGTTTCGGGGGTCATCGCCCCTCAGCTCGGTCCTTGACCAGGCCGCGTGGTGGATCAGGGCCTGATCAACAAGGCTTTTACTGCTGGCCGCACGTAAACCGACGTACAGGCCACAGCCCGGCTGGTCAGGTACTGACTTCAATTACCTGTCCAGCGCCTTTTTGAGGACAGCCAGGGGACGTACAGCAATATTCCAATCTAGAGAGAACGAGCGATTTAAAGAGAATCATCATGGGCTTAGCATCCTAGTTTTGAAGGTTCTCGTTATCCATCCTATCATTTTCCTAACAGATGTTGTAAATACATTGTTATGATCTTTGAAAGTTAGATTCTCTGACATTATCACTCCCAGGTCCTTCACATTAGTTTTACACTCTATTGTGTAGTTGGAATTTGTTTTATACTCCGATGCAGTTTTAATTTCCTCGAGTTTTCCATATTGGAGTAATTGAAATTTGTCTTCATTGATCTTCATATTGTTTTCTGAAGAAGTACTTAAAGATTTGGTTGATATCCGCTTGAAGATTTGCAGTGTCTTCGATGAAAGACACTGTGTGTACAGACTTAACATCTCATCTGAGCTCATTATTTTCCTCCATAGCAAAAAGAGAGGGTATTTGGTGATCTGTTCAGTGGTGCAGGTTTTACGACTTGGTATTTCTGTATTATTTGTCTGGTAACTGATAAACAGAACTAAGCATAAGGCGGTCTGTTGGCAGGGTTGATCTGGGACATATTGTATGCATTCAACATTACAATGTCAACAAGTCGGAAGAGTTTCATGAACATTAATAACTCTTCCAGAGACGATCAGCTAACCTGTCAACATGTCACATTTGTGCAACAAATACATATTGACAGTGTAATCCATGACAGTGACATATATGATGGAGGGTAGAAGACCCAGCTAACTGTTAACAGACAAGTAGAGGTAATAAGTTGCAGTCACTCCGTCTCACCTTCCATCACTTCACATAACTCTGCACTTTCTCCAACTCCTCTTATCTTTGATCTTGTTAAGAATAAAATAAAAGACGGGGACAGTAAACACATTATTCCACTCAATTACAATTTATTATTACTTATTCAGCAACATTCTTGGTCATCAGAGAGAAAGGGAACCGATGTTAAGATAACTGGAGATGATACAAGAATATTAAGGCTGGGGAATACAATTAGCTGCCGAGATCGAATATACACTTACATAATAAAGTCTTCGAAACAGCTCACTCCTAGGAAACCAGCCAGCATCTAGCCACAGGTCCCAAGACCTCACACTGACCTCACCTAACTCCTCGCCTGGCCAGAGCTCTGCACATGTATAAAGCTCTCTCCAGAGTTCACCGATTGAGCCTCCAGCTTTGCATTCGGCAAGAGCTCTTCCCAAAATCCCTCCTTAACTAGCTTAGATTAGGTACGATTTGTCAGGAAACATGATAAGTGTTTCCTGGTGTGGATCTTAGTCATATATTGACCCACAGCTGGAGCTTTTGGTCATGTGACTGAGGCCTTCCGCTGGCTTACCAGTACACCCATTTAAAAATTATGGTTATTATTCAGAGTTTATATAGGCCTCCATAATTTCAAATCCGAGGTCACCTCCCATGGGAACATACCACATGTAACCTCCATAAAAGCTAGAGTTCCCTAAACAGTAATGGGGTTTGAAGATTACCAACTACCACTTCTTTCTTCACAAACCTGAAAGATCTGAGAGATCATGACAGATGTTCTCCCTTGGGGTTACAAAGACCTACACAATTCTGGCTAGGTCACCTACTGTGGTACTTCACCACCTGACCTGATGACCCAGGGTGGTCTCAGGTAGAACCAGATCACGTGATATCACCTGATAAGAGAAACAGTCTCGAAATATCACAACAGCAGCCGGTCTCACAGTGGACTCACTGGTGTCTCTATTCACCTATTTCGTGTCAATTGTCTGTTCAATTACGCTATTATTGTCAGCGGCCTGTGGCTCACATAACCATCACAGCAGCTTGATTGACGAGTGACAGACTTGTGCTCAAAGTTCCTCTTGAAAACTTGTACTTTTATTCCGGCAATATTTCTGATATCCGTCAATAGCAAGCTGAAGAATCTTGAACTACGATGTTGACACAGTATTGTGCTCAAGGTGCTATTGAGTATTTTACTAAGTCTATTTTACATTGTTTTCCATATCTCGCACTCTAGTATGTTTGATATAATACTGTGTAGGAATAATGATACGGACACTATGGATGATAAAATCATCTTTAGTAGGTATGCTTTGATCCTGGTCCTTAACCACTACGAAATATACAAGAGGATGATAAATCACAGTATATATAATGAAGAATACAAGTTCTGGGTGATGATACCTGACACATACTGTGGCAGGTAACAGCTGAGACGCAGCTAGTTTCAGTATCATGTTTGCCAGAGTTGTTGTTGTGTTGTATTTGTCAACCTTGTCTTCTACAGTGTTGAAAGCAGGAATTAAAAAAGCTTCATTAATTACAGTGGTGAATATAAGTGTAGTGTTCTCTGTAGAACATTTCAGGTGTCAAGCCATTTCCTGCTCCTACTCATCCACCCAATAACACCTGCAAATTCATCTCTCTATACTCACTAGAGAACAAGTCTTCATACCTTCATACCTTTTCCAATTTCTTGTCCTAATCATAGTTGCAGCTATTGCCCTAATGCGTTCCCGTGCCCCCACCTCTCTTACCCGCCATGACTCACACACAAAATCAACCATTACATACATTAAAGCCCTTCTCACACTCTGCCCAACTCCACCCAAATCAAAACTTATAACCCGTAAGACTCCTATCCCTCCCTCCCCCCATTCTTCGCAAAACACCATCCATCCATTCCCTCATCGGTCCCAAACTTTCACAAAAAATATATCGCATGCATTCCAGTCTCCTGATTACCACACCTTTCACATCTTCCATTCCTTATGATGCCCATATTGAATAAAACCACCTTCGTTGTAACCACCCCATGCAAAATCCGATTCATTAATTCCCTATCCCTCGATCTCAACTTTAATCCTTTAAACCCTTTCCAAACATGAATCCAATCATACACAGGATATTCACTTGTACCCGCAATAACATTCCTACCCCATCCCATTATTTCAATCTCACTTGCAGAAATCTATGAGAAGTCTTCACTACCATCATTTGCCGCAAAATATCCCAACCCATCCTTAAATCCCTCCCACCCCACCATCTACCCAGATCTATTGCCATCCTACCTACTCTCCCAGCTTCCATGCCACCCCAACGTACAACACACCTTTTAATTTACAAGCTAAATAAGCGTCGCTCTAACCCAATAAGCCCCAGGCCACCCCTATCCACCCTGTTCCTAACTATTGCCTTCCCCAGCTACGGTCAACCATACGCCCAAATGTATCTCATGACTCTCACCTAGAGTCTGCTTAAAGCAAAATAAATCCTGGCGCCTTGATGAAGCGTTTTCAAGCGTTTTTAATTAAGATCAGTATATCTCTTCTAACAGGTTGATTGGTTCAATGTTCTTCAGTTTCTGATTGCAACAAAGGGAAAACCACTGTCACGTGCCAAAGTTTACTATACACTAGTGTGTTGACTGCCACTACCCTTTGCTGCAACGTAAGATCTCCAGGCCTCCACCCTTTTAGCCTACCCAATGCCTTTTGCACCACGTTCTCTGAATTAACTAACTCTACGGGAATCACTCACAGTATTTAAATATGTTACCCCATATGCCTTAATTTCATCAACTATCATACACCCCCATGCCCCCTCCACCCATCCACCCACCTCCAATAACTTTGATTTGGCACTATTCACTCTGATACCAGTAGCTCCGCCAAACACTTCAATTATGCGGCCCACATTACTTAAATCCTCCCCACTACTTACAAGCACAGTCGTGTCATCTACATACCCTATGATTTTTTGTGCCCCACCTCTATTACCGGTACGTTCATTTCCCCCACCCTCTACGCCTACCCATACCAGTCTATAGAACGGATCCTGCAAACACGCAAATAAACACTGCGACAGTGGACATCCCTGTCACAATCCTCTTTCCATAATGATCCTTTCTCCCATTCTACCATTCACACGTACTTTCACACCCGCCTCCCTATACACAGTCTCTACCCATCCCACTACATCCTCCCCAAAACCCTGTCGCCTCATGATCTCATACACTATCATATGCTCTTTGCCAATCAGTCACTAAGACCCATCCCTCAGTCCCATCTTCTATAAAATCTCTGATGCGTTCATGTCCTTGTATCATACTACTCCCTGGTATCCCACACTGCCCCTCCTCTATGACCCCACCCAATACTTTTTTCAATCTATTTGCCATTAACTTAGTAAAAATTTTGTAATCGGCATTCATTAATGCTAATGGCCTAAAGTTATCTATGGTTTCCCTCTTACCCCATTTCCGAACCAAAACCACCACCCCAGTACCTTGACCTATCCCTATACGACCCTTCCCTTTCATTATATTGAACAATAACACTAAGCATTCCTTTATAGCCTCCCAATGTACCTTATAAAATTCATTAATTATACCATCTAACCCTGGTGCCTTTCCCTCACTTAAAACATTCACAGCCTCCCATACTTCCTCTTCACTAACAGGTCCTTCCATGCTTGCTCTATCCCCATCCCCCACCCTCTCCACTATTCCTTCCAGTACGATGTCCCTCTCATGCTGTCCACAACCCCAAAACTTCGTAAACCATTTATCTGCATATACGCTTATCGCCTCGGTATTACATAATATTTGCCCTCTCACATATCCACCCATATCCTCCCCTACTTCCACACATGAAATTGTCATCCCCTCCCTCTTTTTCCTGCACTTATTTAACACATATTTTGACGGCCTATCTCCCCATAAAACATCATCTATCCCTGCCTGCACACGACAGGCATCAAAACACTCATTCTGAATACTACGCAACTTATCCTTTAAAACCCGAATTTCCTTCAAAGCAGACGTCCCCTGTCTTTCATAACACTCACCAAATAATCCCTCCATGTACTTTTGCAACCCATAAGACCAGCACACCTCCTCCCAACCCAACCTCCTATAGAACCCCTGAATTCCCTCCTTTGCTACCTTTTCCCACCAATGCAGAAAAGCCTCAACATCTCCCCTCAATTTTTTTCCCTGCCCCCAAATCTCCCTCCAACAATGTACAGAAGATTCTCGTTGGCCCTCCTCACGCAACAATTTACCATTTAATTTCCAATACCCCTTAAACCATTTTACCGCCCCTTCCCATGTTGCATCCACCATAACTCCTCTATGATCCGAAAATCCCACATCTATGATATGAATCCTTACTACCCTAACCTGATCTGTTATATAAATTCTATCCAGTCTAGCAGAATAATCTCGTCTAAAGAAAGTATTCTCCACCAGCCCCCCAACCCTTTAAGCCCACTCCATTCAACACGTCTCTCAATACTCCCAGCACACACCCAGCTCCCCAAGGCTCTGCATCCATACCCCTCATGATACAGTTATAATCACCCCCCCCACAACCACCACTCCGGGTAGCCCCCGCAAAGCATACACGAGATGTTCATTCACAAAATCTTCCTTGATTTTTTATTTTAAACTCTGTCGGCATGTATACACAAACAAAGCTAACCCTTAAACCACCCCATTCCCCATCTTCCCTTACTATCCTGCCATCCCCACTCTCCTCCCAGGCCATCAACTGAAAAGGGCTTGACACCTGTATGACTATTGCAACCCCACCTTTAATCTCCTAGCCGAACCAGCAAACACATCATACCCCTCCACATGCAGATCTCTACCAATCCTAAAGTTGTGTTCTTGCAGAAAACATACTTGTAAACCAAAGCATTGTAAGGTCACCCCTACCCACTTCCTCTTAATTTCAGCCCTCATTCCATTAACATTGATAGTTAAACACCTGAGAAGACTATTGTGGGTTTGCCTCTTGTTCTTGGTTGTCGCGTCACCACAGGGGTTCTCGGTTCCCCTACTATAGCCCCACACTTATCTCCCTTTACCCCTTTTACTCGTCCTTTAAAGGAAACCTTTCATTTCCCCTTCTGTGATGCAACCACCAAGGGTTTTTTACAAGATCTCTGTGCTGGTGTTAAAATGTCCTCCCCGTCCGAAGAGGCTACAGACCTTTTCCATGATTCACTCGCAATATCCATACCAGTATCACTGTCATCTTCTTGACTTTTTGCGCACTCATGCACATCCGCCCTGACAATCACACTCACCTTCTCGTTAACGTCATTTTCACCTGCACCCATCGCTTCCCCACACTCAATACTCTCCTTAGCCATAGGGCTACCTGCCTCACTAAGCATCAGCAAGGCCTCATCCAACAGATTCCCCAGGTCCTCCAAGGACAGGCATGGGCTAACCACCACTGGTTCCCCAGGTCCTCCAAGGACAGGCATGGGCTAACCACCACTGTAATGTACTCCACCGGTACCTCCACAGGTAGCGTACGACAGGTATCCATACTATTCTCCACTATGTCACTCCATGTCTTAGCACCATGAGCAGGTCCACCCCATGACCGCTCAGCACCCGCGTCACCCAGCAGGTCACTGTCCACCAGAGTCAGTGCATGCTGTTGTACCTTCCGAGGACACTCCACAGCCACATGATCATATGCTGCACACGTACGACACATCCTTCTTTGCCTTGTGTATGTGACGTACACTTGTGTCCTGAACTCCGGCATTACAACATATGATGGTATAGGATGCCTGATGGTCATTTTCAGTGAGTAAGAGCCTTCCAGGAGGCCCTCAAAGGCCCCTCCCGCCATTTGCCCATAGTCGCTGCATGGACGATGCTTCAAAAGGAACGTTACGCATTCGAATCCATGTATAACAGCGCGAAATGTCCCTCAGTCATACCTCCATACCACTGTTTACTGCATAGACCTGATCATGATAGGTATCAACCAAGCGCTTGTACTCCTAGGTCGATGACAACTTGAAAAACACCCTGCTCATTCCATTTAACGCCACTCCATACAGGTCTCTGATGTCTATATGATAAATATCCTGCAGGATTCGTTGCAACATCGTAGACACCGTTTCAGGTTGCAAATTCCCCTTCACCAACTCAAAACACACAGTGTTTATACGGCGTCTGCCTGATGCCGCCATGTTGTGGAAAATATAAGTGCTACCACTTGCCACCAGGAGGCAGAGCACCACGTCCGCACAGTAAGAAGGCTGCGCGTGGAATGATGAAAGAATTAGTTGTGTGAGAGAGAGAGAGAGAGAGAGAGAGAGAGAGAGAGAGAGAGAGAGAGAGAGAGAGAGAGAGAGAGAGAAGGGTCACAGAGGAAAAAGGAGGTTTTAAGAAAGTTTACCTTAAAGCATACAAGTGAACAATATTTAAAGATAGGGAATTTTTTGTCACTTTTGTGGATTTAGAAAAATGTATGATAGGGTGCATAGGCGAGTGATTCGGCAAATGTTGCAAAAGTATGGATAACTGAGGATAAGGTGGGATTATTTTCTAGTAAAATTAAGCCTAAGTCAGGGATATTTTCCATCACCATTGTTGTTTAACATATTTATAGATCTGATTACAAAATAACTGAGTGTTAAGGTGTTGGTAAGAAGTGTGGGACTGAAATGTAAAGAACTTGATACAATGTTGGAGTTGACACAATTGATCTTTGCCGATGACGCGGTTCTCTTGGTAGATTCTGAAGACAAGTTACAGAGGATGAAGGATGAATTAGGGAGGGAATGTACAAGAAGGAATTTAAAAGTGGACATAGGAAAAAGAAGGTTAAGCAAATCTACACGCAGACTGGAGGAAGGTGATATAGTGGAAGTAAATGTGTTCAGATATTTGGGAGTGAAAATGTCTGCTGATGTGTCTATGAGAGGTGAGTTGAACCACTAAACTGACCAGAGGATTACCAAGAATGTTTGAATGAGCGGACAAGGGAGGGTTGTTGAGGTAGTTTGGACACTTAAAGTTGAAAGAACAAAATAGGATGATTAGGAGGATATATCTTTCTGGGGTGGCGGGAAGGAGGAAAATGAGGGAGAAGAAGAGTATGAATGCTCGGAGCTTCAGTATCTAACAGGCTGGTGAGAACTAATTAGATTGGAGTGAGAGGAGGTAAACAATTTTCCTGACTTGATGTGCTGTTGAAATGCAAATATGGCAACATTTATGAAGTGACTCAGGGAAACAGGTTAGTCAGACTAGAGTCCTGTAGGTGGAAACTAAAGTGCTTGCACCACTCTAAAGAAAGAGTGAGGATGGTGTAGCTGGGAAGGAGAACTGTGAATACCATTTCATCTTTGGGTCACACTACCTCGGTGGGAGACGACCTGTGTTTTAAGTTTGTGGCAACTTGAGGAAACATCAGTGTTAATCAGTGGATGAATGAACTGTTATTGTACAATGTTTACTGGTATAAAAAACTGGTTGTTATTGTTCACTGTTCACTAGTTTATCATCAGTGTCTCTGTTTCTTTCCTGTTTCGTTTTGTAAAATGAAACTTACTTTACTGTGATTCCTTTACTAATGTTCCTCAGATGTCCACTCATAGAGTCGAGGTGCCACTTATAGAGTCAAAGCCCACTTACAAAGAGTCAAGGCCCATTTACAAAGAGTCAAGGCCCACTTACAAACAGTCAAGGTCAACTTATATAGAGTCAAGGTCAACTTACAAAGTAAATTTTCATTTACATAGAGTCATGGTCCACTTACAAAGGGTCAAGGACTACTTACAAAGAGTCAAGGTAAACTTACAAAGACTCTGGGTCCATTCACTAACAAAGACTCAGGGTCCATTCACTAACAAAGAATCAAGGTCCACTTACAATGAGTCAAAGTTCACTTAAAAAGACTCAGGGTCCACTTACAAATAGTCAAGGTCCACTTACATAGAGTCAAGGTCTACTTATAAAGAATCAAGGTCCACTTACAAAGAGTCAAGGTTCACTTACAAAGTAAATTTTCATTTACAAAGAGGAAAGGCCCACTTACAAAGGGTCAAGGTCTACTTACAAAGAGTCAAGGTTCACTTACAAAGAGTAAAAGTAAATTAACAAAGACTCAGGGTCTATTCACTTACAAAGAATCAAGGTCCACTTACAATGAGTGAAAGTCCACTTACAAAGAATCAGCGTCGACTTACAAATAATCAAAGTCCACTTACAAAGAGACAAG
Source organism: Cherax destructor (assembly GCA_009830355.1). Lineage (NCBI taxonomy): Eukaryota > Metazoa > Arthropoda > Malacostraca > Decapoda > Parastacidae > Cherax > Cherax destructor. The sequence goes on along the minus strand of WNWK01006651.1, from coordinate 49,357 downwards.
GTCCACTTACAAAGAGTCATGGTCAACTTAGAAAGAGTCAAGGTTCACTTACAGAAAGTCAAGGTCCACTTATTTCTTAAATACGTTAAAATATATTCAAGTTACTATTTAGCCAAAATCCTCTGAAAAGATTTCAAGTATTTTTGCTCAATCTGACTGTCTTTTTATCAATGTCTCTTTGTCTGTCTCACTGTCTATGTCTGTCTGTCTGTCTCTCTCTCACTCTCTCTCTCTCTCTCTCTCTCTCTCTCTCTCTCTCTCTCTCTCTCTCTCTCTCTCTCTCTCTCTCTCTCTCTCTCTCTCTCTCTCTCTCTCTCTCTCTCTCTCTCTTTTTCTCTCTCTCTCTGTCTCTCAACACAATTATAATAGATAATTTATTTGAAATTAATACTTAGGGGTAGGTACCAACGCTGGCCGAGAAATGGGTACCAACACTGGCTGAAAGGTGGGTACCAACACTGGCTGAGAGGTGGGTACCAACATTGGCTGAGAGGTGGGTACCAACACTGGCTGAAAGGTGGGAACAAACATTGCCTGAAAGGTGCGTGCTAACACAGGCTGAGACATGTACGTCAACAATGGCTGAGAGGTGAGAGTCAACACTGGCTGAGAGTTGGGTGCCAACACTGGGTGAGAGGTGGGTGTCAACACTGGCTGAGAGGTGGGTGCCATCACTGTCTAAGAGGTGGGTACCAACACTGGCTGAGAGGTGGGTGTCAACACTAGCTGAGAGGTGGGTACCAACACCGGCTGAGAGGTAGGTGTCAACACTGGCTGAAAGGTGGGTACCAACACTGGCCTAGAGGTTAGTACCAACACTGCCTCAGAGGAGGGTGCCAAGACTGGTTAAGAGGTGGGTGCCAACACTACCTGAGAGGTAGGTGCCAACACTGGCTGAGAGGTGGGTATCAACACTGGATGAGAGGTGGGAGTCAACACTGGCAGAGAGGTGAGTGCCAACAATGGCTGAGAAATTGGTATGAACACTAGGTGAGAGGTGGATGTCAACACTGGGTTAGAGGTGGGTACCAACGCTGCGTGAGAGGTGGGTGCCAACAATTGCTGACACGTGGGTACCATCACTAATTGAGAAGTGGGTAGCAAAATACAGGCTGAGAGGTGGGTGTCAACACTGACTGAGACGTGGGTACCAGCACTGGCTGAGAAGTGGGCAACAAGACTGGGTACGAACACTCGCTGTGAGGTGGGTACAAACAATGGCTGAGAGGTGGGTACAAACAATGGCTGAGAGGTGGGTACCAACACTGGCTGAGAGGTGGGTACAAACAATGGCTGAGTGGTGGGTACAAACAATGGCTGAGAGGTGGGTACCAACACTGGCTGAGAGGTGGGTACAAACAATGGCTTAGAGGTGGGTGACAAGACTTGTTTAGACGTGGGAGCAAACACTGTCTGAAAGGTGGGTGTGAACATTGAGAGGTGGGTACCATCACTGGCTGAGAGGTGGGTACCAACACTGGCTAAGAGGTGGGTACCAACACTGGCTGAGAGGTGGGTACCGACACTGGCTCAGAGGTGTGTGCCAAGACTGGTTTAGAGGTTGGTGCCAACAGTGGCTGAGAGGTAGGTGCCAACACTGAGTTGTGGGTACCATCTCTAGCTGACAGGTAGGTACCAACACTGGCTGAGAGGTGGGTGCCAATATTTTCTGAGAGGTAGGAATCAAAACTGGGCGAGAGGTGGGCGTCAACACTAGCTGAGAGGAGGGTGTCACCACTGGATGAAAGGTGGTTACCAACACTGGCTGAGAAGTGCGTAATAACACTGGCTCAGAAGTGGGTGCCAAGATTTGTTTAGAGGTGGGTGCAAGCACTCTCTCAAAGGTGGGTGCCAACACTGAGAGGTGGGTGCCAACACTGAGAGGTGGGTACAAACACTGGCTGAGAGATGGGTCCTAACACTGAGCTGTGGGAACCAAAACTGGCTCAAAGGTGGGTGTCAACACTGCCTATGAGATGTGTCCCAACACTGAGAGGTGCGAACCAACACTGGCTGAGAGGTGGGTTCCAACACTGGCTGAGAGGTGGGTGCCAACCCTGGCTGAGAAGTAGGTGTCAACACTGGCTGAGAGGTGGGTGCCAACAATGGCTGAAAAGTGGGTGTCAACACTAGCAGAGAGGTGGATGCCAACACTGGCTGAGAGGTGGGTGCCAACACTGACTGAGACGTTTGTGCCAACACTGGTTGAGAGGTGGGCGCCATCACTATCTGAGAGGTGTGTGCCAACACTGGCTGAGAGGTGGATGTCAACACTGGCTGAGAGGTGTGTGCCAACACTGGCTGAGAGGTGTGTGCCAACACTGGTTGAGAGGTGTGTGCCAAAACTGGCTGAGAGGTGGGTGTCAACACTGGCTGAGAGGTGGGTGTCAACACTGGCTGAGAGGTAGGTGTCAACACTGGCTGAGAGGGGTGTGACAACACTGACTGAGAGGTGTGGGCCAACACTGGCTGAGAGGTGTGTGCCAACACTGGCTGAGAGGTGGGTGTCAACACTGGCTGAGAGGTGTGTGCCAACACTGGCTGAGGTGTGTGTGTCAACACTGGCTGAGAGGTGTGTGTCAACACTAGCTGAGAGGTGGGTGCCAACAATGGCTGAGAAGTGGGTGTCAACACTAGGAGAGAGGTGGGTGCCAACACTGGCTGAGAGGTGGGTGCCAACACTGACTGAGAGGTTTGTGCCAACACTGGTTGAGAGGTGGGCGCCATCACTATCTGAGAGGTGTGTGCCATCACTGGCTGAGAGGTGGGTGTCAACATTGGCTGAGAGGTGTGTGCCAACACTGGCTGAGAGGTGTGTGCCAACACTGGATGAGAGGTGGGTGCCAACAATGGCTGAAAAGTGGGTGTCAACACTAGGATAGAGGTGGGTGCCAATACTGGCTGAGAGGTGGGTGCCAACACTGACTGAGAGGTTTGTGTCAACACTGGTTGAGAGGTGGGTGTCAACATTGGCTGAGAGGTGTGTGCCAACACTGGCTGAGAGGTGTGTGCCAACACTGGCTGAGAGGTGTGTGCCAACAATGGCTGAGAGGTGTGTGCCAACACTGGCTGAGAGGTGGGTGTCAACACTGGCTGAGAGGTGTGTGCCAACACTGGCTGAGAGGTGTGTGCCAACACTGGCTGAGAGGTGTGTGCCAACACTGGCTGAGAGGTGTGTGCCAACACTGGCTGAGAGGAGGTTGTCAACGCATGGAAACGTCAATACTCGACAAGCTGTTCCTATAACCGAGATGACCTGCTAGTTATAAGACTAGCTTGCCCTGAGTCGGAGTCCTCCGTGCTGTGAGTCAGTTGTGTATCTTTTGTTGCATCGCTAACATGGTAAACTTCTGCGCTGGCCCTTGTGTTTCTGTAGCCAGATTTTTCTTTGTGAATAGCGTTGAGCTTGTGGTTATTTTAACGAGTAAGCTGTTAAGTAGGTTAGTTATCTTGGATGCCACGTTGCTGACCAACAAGAAAGATGTATCTAGCAACGTTTTCTACTGTTGCGTTAGTGCAGGTTGTGTTACGTATACGTGGAATTCTTTCTGCACTTTAGTATAAAGTATAGGAAAAGTTGTAGTAAAACAAATGTACTTGTAATGAATGTGTATTTCTGCTGGAATGGACTGTGTACTGAATATTCTGAAGGCTCGATCTTTTGTTTTAACGTCGTGGGCGGGGTAGAAATGTAAAAATTATTTTTATAAAGGTTTTCGGAAAGCATTAAATGAGTAATTTTTCACTAGTTTTTAGAAGTATATCTAGAAATGATAGATGATTGTGTTTTTCTACTTCCAGTGATAGAAGATTGTTTATATTTGATGATGTCGAGGATATCATGCACGTTGAGATTTTTGGGTACACTGATCAAAGTATCATCCTTGTATCGAGACCATTTTTGTTGACCTGGGATGGTAGTTATTACACGGATGAATACCAGGTCCTCCAGGTACAAGTTGGTCAGAACAGCACAATGGGGTGAACCCGAGGTTAACCTAAACAGTTGCTTGAATTTGTTACCTTCGAAGTTAAAGCAGTAATAATGATCACAAAGCTCACTTAGGTTCATAAAATGTCCTCAAGGCACCTGCCAGGCGTCCACAGTAATCACTCAGCAAAGAAGGTTGTTGCCTTGGTCCTCTGGCATGTTAGTAAATAAGACAGTAATGTCTTATCGCTAACATCAAGTTCACTAACGTGGCTCAGGAGGTCGCTTCAATACTGTAGATGTGCTGGATTAAATATCCACTCTTGTACATCTCAGCGTGTTCAGTGGAGGTGGTGCCATGACCAGAGCTCTACAAGACCACTGTTGTATATCCCAGCGTGTTCAGTGGAGGTGGTGCCATGACCAGAGCACTACAAGACCACTCTTGTACATCCCAGAGTGTTCAGTGGAGGTGGTGCCATGACCAGAGCTCTGTAAGACCACTCGTGTACATCCCAGCGTGTTCAGTGGAGGTGGTGCCATGACCAGAGCTCTAGAAGACCACTCTTGTACATCCCAGTGTGTTTTTTCGAAGCTAAAATGTTCTCTGGAATTGCTTCTTACTTCTGAAAATTCTAAGATTTTTTTTTTTTTTTATTATTATTTTTTTTTTTTTTTTGGGGGGGGGGGTCATCTGAAAATGTGTTATAGCTATTAATGTTTGTCAGTGGGACGTGAGTTGTGATTTGGAATTGTTCGTCTCCTAGAACTGAATCAACCTGAATTTGTCTGTGTCATTAATATATTCTTCTTGCTTGGAATTATCACTGACAGGAATTTTTTTCATATAGTTTACAATTCTGTATGTCTCCTGACTTTTATTCATCTTTACTGAAACAGTGTCTAACAAAAGTCACCAGGAACTGCATGTTTCCTTGATTTGTGTCTCTCGCTCTGAGTTCTTGTAGTTCTATTTCTTGGAACAATTATAAAATTTTTACATCTGTAGGATGTATCTTCTGTTTCCTGGAACTGTTATATGTTTTCTCTCAGTCTTGTAGGCTAAATGTAGAATAGGTGTTTGTGTAAGGTTTCTGAGAGTGTATCTAGCTTCTGACTTTGTAACCTTATCCTGGAAATGATTGTTGTGTCAGGAAGGTGTATTAATTATCTGCTTCCTGGAAGTATAGTTGTCCCCCCATGAACTGCGACAGGCAAATGAAAAATTTGAATAGACTGATGCAGTGGTCTGCGACATGGCAGATGCAGTTTAATATAGACCAATGCAAAATTCTAAAGATTGGACAAGAAAATAACCATGCCACATATAAACTGAATAATGAAGAATTTAATATTACTGATTGCGAAAAGGATTTGGGAGTTCTGGTTAGCAGTAATCTAAAATCAAGACAAGAGTGCATAAGTGTTCGCAATAAAGCTAACAGAATTATTGGCTTCATATCAAGGAGCATAAATAATAGGAGTCCTCAGGCTGTTCTCCAACTCTATATATCTTTGGTTAGGCTTCATTTAGATTATGCTGCACAGTTTTGGTCACCGTATTACAGAATGGATATAAATGCTCTGGAAAACGTACAAAGGAGGATGACAAAGTTGATCTCATGTATCAGAAATTTTCCCAATTAGGAAATACTGAGGGCCCTGAATCTGCACTCTCTAGAAAGGCGTAGAATTATGGGGGGTATGACTTAGGTACATAAATGTACAGGAATAAATTAAAGGAATGTAAATAGCGTGCTAAAAATATCTGGCCAAGACAGAACTCGCAGCAATGGTTTTACATTGGAAAAAATCAGATTCAGGAAGGTTATAGGAAAGCACTGGTTTGGTAACAGAGTTGTGGATGAGTAGCTCTGCTGGATGAACTAGACGCTGTAGCTCTGCTGGATGAACTAGACGCTGTAGCTCTGCTGGATGAATTATACGCTGTAGCTCTGCTGGATGAACTAGACACTGTAGCTCTGCTGGATGAACTAGACTCTGTTGCTCTGCTGGATGAACTAGACACTGTAGCTCTGCTGGATGAACTAGACGCTGTAGCTCTGCTGGATGAATTATACGCTGTAGCTCTGCTGGATGATCTAGACACTGTAGCTCTGCTGGATGAACTAGACTCTGTTGCTCTGCTGGATGAACTAGACACTGTAGCTCTGCTGGATGAACTAGACACTGTAGCTCTGCTGGATGAACTAGACGCTGTAGCTCTGCTGGATGAACTAGACACTGTAGCTCTGCTGGATGAACTAGACACTGTAGCTCTGCTGGATGAACTAGACACTGTAGCTCTGCTGGATGACCTAGACACTGTAGCTCTGCTGGATGAACTAGACGCTGTAGCTCTGCTGGATGAACTAGACGCTGTAGCTCTGCTGGATGAACTAGACACTGTAGCTCTGCTGGATGAACTAGACGCTGTAGCTCTGCTGGATGAACTAGACGCTGTAGCTCTGCTGGATGAACTAGACACTGTAGCTCTGCTGGATGAACTAGACACTGTAGCTCTGCTGGATGAACTAGACACTGTAGCTCTGCTGGATGAACTAGACGCTGTAGCTCTGCTGGATGAACTAAACACTGTAGCTCTGATGGATGAACTAGACACTGTAGCTCTGCTGGATAAACTAGACGTTGTAGCTCTGCTGGATGAACTAGACGCTGTAGCTCTGCTGGATGAACTAGACACTGTAGCTCTGCTGGATGAACTAGACACTGTAGCTCTGCTGGATGAACTAGACACTGTATCTCTGCTGGATGAACTAGACGCTGTAGCTCTGCTGGATGAACTAGACGCTGTAGCTCTGCTGGATGAACTAGACACTGTAGCTCTGCTGGATGAACTAGACGCTGTAGCTCTGCTGGATGAATTATACGCTGTAGCTCTGCTGGATGAACTAGACACTGTAGCTCTGCTGAGTGAACTAGACACTGTAGCTCTGCTGGATGAACTAGACACTGTAGCTCTGCTGGATGAACTAGACACTGTAGCTCTGCTGGATGAACTAGACGCTGTAGCTCTGCTGGATGAACTAGACACTGTAGCTCTGCTGGATGAACTAGACACTGTAGCTCTGCTGGATGAACTAGACACTGTAGCTCTGCTGGATGAACCTAGACGCTGTAGCTCTGCTGGATGAACTAGACGCTGTAGCTCTGCTGGATGAACTAGACACTGTAGCTCTGCTGGATGAACTAGACACTGTAGCTCTGCTGGATGAACTAGACACTGTAGCTCTGCTGGATGAACTAGACGCTGTAGCTCTGCTGGATGAACTAAACACTGTAGCTCTGATGGATGAACTAGACACTGTAGCTCTGCTGGATAAACTAGACGCTGAAGCTCTGCTGGATGAACTAGACACTGTAGCTCTGCTTGATGAACTAGACACTGTAGCTCTGCTGGATGAACTAGACGCTGTAGCTCTGCTGGATGAACTAGACGCTGAAGCTCTGCTGGATGAACTAGACGCTGTAGCTCTGCTGGATGAACTAGACGCTGTAGCTCTGCTGGATGAACTAGACGCTGAAGCTCTGCTGGATGAACTAGACACTGTAGCTCTGCTTGATGAACTAGACACTGTAGCTCTGCTGGATGAACTAGACACTGTAGCTCTGCTGGATAAACTAGACACTGTAGCTCTGCTGGATGAACTAGACACTGTAGCTCTGCTGGATGAACTAGACGCTGTAGCTCTGCTGGATGAACTAGACGCTGAAGCTCTGCTGGATGAACTAGACGCTGAAGCTCTGCTGAATGAACTAGACGCTGAAGCTCTGCTGGATGAACTAGACGCTGAAGCTCTGCTGGATGAACTAGACGCTGTAGCTCTGCTGGATGAACTAGACGCTGTAGCTCTGCTGGATGAACTAGACGCTGTAGCTCTGCTGGATGAACTAGACGCTGTAGCTCTGCTGGATGAACTAGACGCTGTAGCTCTGCTGGATGAACTAGACGCTGAAGCTCTGCAGGATGAACTAGACGCTGTAGCTCTGCTGGATGAACTAGACGCTGTAGCTCTGCTGGATGAACTAGACACTGTAGCTCTGCTGGATGAACTAGACGCTGTAGCTCTGCTGGATGAACTAGACGCTGAAGCTCTGCTGGATGAACTAGACGCTGAAGCTCTGCTGGATGAACTAGACGCTGAAGCTCTGCTGGATGAACTAGACGCTGAAGCTCTGCTGGATGAACTAGACGCTGTAGCTCTGCTGGATGAACTAGACGCTGAAGCTCTGCTGGATGAACTAGACGCTGAAGCTCTGCTGGATGAACTAGACGCTGAAGCTCTGCTGGATGAACTAGACGCTGAAGCTCTGCTGGATGAACTAGACGCTGAAGCTCTGCTGGATGAACTAGACACTGTAGCTCTGCTGGATGAACTAGACACTGTAGCTCTGCTGGATGAACTAGACGCTGTAGCTCTGCTGGATGAACTAGACACTAGCTCTGCTGGATGAACTAGACACTGTAGCTCTGCTGGATGAACTAGACGCTGTAGCTCTGCTGGATGAACTAGACACTGTAGCTCTGCTGGATGAACTAGACGCTGTAGCTCTGCTGGATGAACTAGACGCTGTAGCTCTGCTGGATGAACTCTGTTCTGTTTCTGAGAACCAGAGGGAAAAACACATGCAAGTGTGTATAGTATATTTTACTTACATTGCTTCTCCTCAGTGTCTCTTATAGTCTCCTCGTCCCTCACTTCTCCATCTCTCGTCCCTCACTCCATCACTCGTCCCTCATTCCTCCATCACTCGTCCCTCACTTCTCCAACACTCTTCTCGCCTCTGCTGCCATCACACATTATGTGTTTTTCCTACACTTTTTGTTACCAACGTCTTCATCTTGTGATGACTCTTCCTTTCGGATCTTTTCCTGTTCCTCCTTTGCCATCTACTATTTTTTTTTCAAATGATCGTCTCTTCCTTTTCTTCATATTTCTCTTCGTGTTTTCTTTTTCTCTGTTACTTATCTACCTTTTCATCATTCTTGTTTTTATCTGCCTTTCACCCACCTCAGTTTATATTCTACTCCTTTCTTTTATTCCATCTTCCTTCTTGCACCTCCCTTATACCCTCCATCTTGCAAAGAATGAAAACAATGGTACAAATATTGCATTTCCATATTTATCTCACGTAGAATTCTCATGCACTCACACACACCCACTCCCTCCCCCTCCCCCATTCCCCCTCTCTCATCCCTACTATTACAAAAAAATATATAATTTTTAATAAAGAGACTGTTCGATAAAACAATAAAATCTCATATTTCAAATATTTATTAATATATTATTATTAATATAAAAACAATATGTAGATAATATATTCTGTGTAAAAACATGGCTTTTATATACACATTTATAACAACTTTTAAAACGTAGTAAAACCATCACAAGTAAAACAATCATAAATTTTGTGCCGTGTCAAACGTCGCTGCCATCATCGTGTCACATAGAACACCATCAATCCTCTCGTCCTGATACGCCTTCTCCACCGTGTCTTCAGACACCCTTATCTCTGTCTTATGGCACGCCCTCTCACGGGGTCCCACGACACCCGTTCTCTGTCACATGACACGCCCTCCTTGTCACACGACACCTTCTCTACTGTGTCACACGACACCCTTCTCTCTGTGCCCATAAGACACCTTCGCTGTGTCACACGACACCTCTGTGCCACATGGCTCGCCCCATGTATCACGAACTCAGTCTCTAGGGAAGCCTTTGCACCGCGTCATCTGTCACCAACACAAAATCACACGACTATCTATCACTTGTGTCGTGCCACCAGATGTCACTACACCCTGAACCTTAATTTTTTTTTTAGATTTTATTTAAAAACCTTACAATACATTAACTATACATATAGAAGTACATAATAATATACAAAATTTCGAAAACCCCAATAATTCACATGTAGTCTATCCAAGCTCTTGGCATTACACAAATACTGCACATGCACAATAAAAGTACAGAAAATAACCTGCACACAAGTCCTTACATTATCTCTATATTTTACCATCCCCACATAGGCCACACTGGCCTGCACATATAACCCTTCAGGGTGGTTTTTTTTTTTTTTAATAAAATTTTATGGATCCAAACTTAAGCACATAGAAACACATTATCTAAGAAACAACAAAACTGAACTAAAGGGCTTGCACTGTACATAGAAACATATAAATTGTAAACTTCTACAATGTGTAGACAGAATTTAAAAACCACTAAGAACACCTTAAACCCAAGAAGTACCCCTGAAACTTCAATATTCTCAATTGAAAGCTCCAACATATAATAACATCAAAGACCTAGAAATCTCATGTACAATATATTTAGGCCACATATCACCGTATTGAGTAGCACATATCATGCTATATGGTACAATTTTGTTTATAAAAAACTCCATCTCACAAAGAAAAGGGTCCTAAGCCCTCCTAATGACTTAAAACAAAACAAAACGGTGATTACAGACCTTATAAAGAACTGCAAAACAACCCCTCCATCTTCAGAAACACACACACACGTAAAAAAAACCCACCAGGGGCAAAGCCAAAGAAGAAAGCTAAAGAAATTGAACTCAGCATAAGGGCATCCAGTAGTCTTATGTTTGACACATAAGCAACATACACATATTACAACAAACTTACAAATACTATCCCATATGTATACACATAACACAAAATAACCTAACTAAAACAAAACATAGATAACCCAAAAGGTTTCAAAAGCATACAATGAAATACCTAAACCTACATCTTAATCCTTGATAATGTGTTCCAACAATAATAATGATCCAAGGCACACAAGCATTGCGTGCAAGATCATATATCTTTCAGGAACTATAGACCCGTAACCTGGTCCCAACACCTCACAGTGATAAAATCTGCAGATCAATCCCATCCAGTTTCAATATATCTCTCAAAACAATAAAACTACAAAACTCTCTTAATAAAATATGAAGACTTAATGCCAGATATCTAACCATAAAAAGGTATAATAATATCAGTTAACTTCCACCTTCCTGAATGGAGAACCAAAAGGGAAAAAACAAAAAAAGAAACACACTTAGGGCACACACCTGGCCCCCAAGTAAAGCAAACCCCCTTTTTGAAAGAACCCCTGAACCACCCCCCCCCAAAAAAAAGAGAAAGAACAAAAACAAACAATCCCCCCCCCTGTCAAACATACCTCACACATACTCATCTATAAAAAAAAAAAAAACCTACCCCTTTCCACAAGGGGAAAAGGGTGAGTGGACGACCGGGAAACCCCCCGACCAAACACACCCCTCCCTCTACCCCATACATAAAACCCCACCAAAAAGACTTTCATACCTGAACCTCCAACCCCCTCACCAGAGACCAACCCTTTCTCAGTAAAACCCCAGGAACCATAGCTCTGACTTAACCCAGCAACGACCCCATTGATAATTGCCTATAACCCTCAGAAAAAACCCTATCCCACACCCTCCCATAAAGTTCCTGATTCATACACTTAGTCCTATAAAATCTCGCTGCCAAAGCCCTAATCCTAGCATCACTCCTAACCTCCCTCATACTCCACGACACATAAATATAATCCAAAACCAAATACAATACCGCACGCCTCACATCCTCTGGGCATCCCACCACATCCAGACTTAAACAACGTAACACCGATACCCCCCCCCCCCCCTACACTCCGGATTATCCTAAAAACCATTCCCTCACCTTCTCAAGACCGCCCACAAAAGTATACAACATGGAAATCCGTATCCCATAACCCACAGTGTTGACAATACCCATCACCCGCCAGTTCCATCACAAAAGGCTGAGCCTTAGATGCCAATATACCATGTAAAAAACAAAATCCAATCTCACGTACCTTAGGAGGTAACTTTAAACACTTAAACCAAAACCACGTAACATTCCAATCATAACATGGATAGACGTCCATACCTAAAACCCCCTTTTCTCGCCCTCCCACCTTATCTAACTTCCCTACCCTCACCTTACCAGGCTCTGGTGGAACCAAAAGATACCTTAAAATTGCCTCACAAAACAACAAATTTCCTCCCTTCCACAGTCTGCGAACCTCACCCATTACCCTCCTCACTCTCACTCCTCGAATCCCACCTCGCGCTAGGTATTCCTGCCTAACATATATTCCCATCAAACGCCTCTGCAATGGTATCAAACCTAGCCCTCCCTTCGCTACCCTAGTCATTACCACATCTTTCCCTAACCAATTCCGCCCATAACCCCATATAAACCTTAATACCCGACCTTGCAACCTTAGAACATCGTCCTCCATGAGGGGGTACACAGCGGCAACATACCATAGCTTACTATATATCAAAGAATTGACAACTACAACCCTCTGCAAGAGAGTGACCTCTCCAGGCCTACACCCCCCCCCCCATCCTACCCAGAGCAGCATTAACCACTGCCGAGGAATTCACCTCGCGCAACACTCGCCTGATTACAAAAACACACACCACATATCCTTAACCTATCCACTATTGGCCACCCATAAACCTGACCCAACGCCACCCCTACCCATTCCCCCACCTCCAATAATTTTGATTTTACCCTGTTCACCTGCATACCAGTGGCCAAACCAAAAATCTCTATTATCCTATTTACATTACCCAACCCCTCCATAGTTCCTACTAAAATAGTGGTGTCATCTACATAACCTATAATACCCATTTCTGCCACCCCATGAGTACTCACTTCCCTCACCCCTTCTGACACTAACCTAAAAAAAGGGTCCTGTAAGCACGCAAACAGGATCTGCGACAAGGGGCACCCCTGCGGCAGCCATCGCCCCAAACGCACCTCGGACCCCAACCTCCCATTCACCTGTATCCTCACATGTGCTTGCTCATACAAAGTACGGACCCAACCCACAACCTCCGCCTCAAACCCCTGCCGTAAAAGCACCGCCTGCAGCATATCCCTATCAACACAGTCATACACCTTTTCCCAGTCTAGCCCAAAAACTCCCCCAGCTCGACTGCACTCTAAAAAACCTTTGATCCTCCGATGACCCTCCCTCATACTTCTCCCCGGTACCCCATACTGACCCTCCTTCAATAAGCTCCCCAAAACTCCTTTCATTCTATTAGCAAGAATACGTGCAAATATCTTATAATCTGCACACATAAGTGTAATTGGCCTATAATCCTCAAGCGTCCCACAAGCACAAGTTTTTGGCACTAAAACTACAGTACCTATTGACATATCCCCACCCAATCTACCTTTCAATTTCATAGCATTAAACAGCCTAACTAGCATCCCTCGCAGAACCTCCCAATGAACTATAAAAAAATCCCCAGAAATCCCATCCAGGCCAGGGGCCTTGCCCAGGGCCTGACCCTTCACTGCCTGCCAAACCTCCTCCTCAGTTATAGTCCCTTTCATACTCTATCTCCAACCCCTATCCTCTCAACTATACTGTCTAGAATTGCACTCTGGGATACTTCCTCACTTACCCCCTGGCTCCTCATCTTACACTCAAACCAAGCATCTGCATAATAACTCATTGCTTCTGTGGTACGAAGAATCTGCCCATTCCGATACCCACGACACTCCTTAGTTACCCTCAAAGACATTACCGTCATATCTCTTCGCCGGTTCTGAAAAGTACATAACACTAACGCAGAGGGCCTATCCCCCATAATACTTCCTCTACCCCCCCCCCCGTACCCTCAGAGCATGAAAATTTTCATTCTGCAACTACCGTAATTGCAAGCACAGATGATCAATCTCAGCTAGGGGATACCTCCCTCCACTCTCATAACAAGTCCTCAATTGCCCCTCTAGGTACCTCAACATTCCCAACCTTTGCCTCGCATCTTCCCTACCCAGTTGCCTATAAAATTTCTGGATTGCCACTTTAGCCCGCACATTCCACCATTCCACTATATCACTAATCCCTGTCCTATCATTCCATACTCGTCCCCACCAATCCGCAAATATTTCCCTGTGATCCATCACCTGCAACAACCTCACATTTAATTTCCAATACCCGGAATATATCTTCATCTCCCCTGCCCATCCCATCTCTACCAACACATCCCTATGATCAGAAAATCCAAAATCCTGACATTTTACCTCACCTACCTGAACTGCCCCAGAAACATATACCCGGTCCAACCTAGCTGCATAACCCTGTTTAATATAAGTGTGGTCCACACGCCACCCTCCTTCCCTAACCACATCCTCCACACTTACCGCTCTCATAACCTCCCTCAAGCTCTGCAACAGACAACCCGCCCCCCGAGGTTCCACATCCCTCCCTCTAATGATGCAATTCCAATTCCCGGCAATTATCGTAACCAACGGCAAACCTCTCAACGCATAAACTAAATCATCCCGAACAAAATTATCCTTTACACGGCGATTGGAAGTCGCCGGCATATATACACCGATGAAGCACACCTGTATGTCTCCCCAAACCCCATTCACCCGTACTATCCTGCCACCACCCACCTCCTCCCAGGCTTTTAACTTGAAAGGGCTGGTCTCACGGATACCCACCATCACCCCACCCTTGAAATTCCCCGAACTCCCAGTATAACACTTGTATCCCTTCAAACACAAATCCCTACCACACCTATAATTATGATCTTGGAGAAAGCATACATCCACATTCAACCGTCTTAACGTCACCTCAATCCATCTCCTCCGAACTTCTCCCCAGAGCCCATTAACATTTAAGTCCAGACCCTATCACAACTGGCACAGAGTCCCCACTTTGTGCCTTACCTCCTTTCACCCCTATCACACTTTTCTTTCCTTGGGGCACAACCTTCTTTCCCTTAACAACATCCCTCCAGGCCATTTTTGAAGACCTTTGACCCAGGGTTATCTCATCATCCTCAGTATCCCCACTGGGCCGCTTACGGGATACTTACGTACATTCCATAACCTCTTTACCTTCCTCCCTATGTACCTCCACCTCAGCCACCACCACAGGCACAGAGTCAACAAGATCCTCTTCCGGACCAATCACGCACTCCGGACTCTCCAAACCACCAGATGAGTCCTCATCCAAGCCCAAAACATCCACCGGAGACGAGCTCCCAAGGAGGCTCTGGATGTTCTCCAACAAAGGCCTGGATAACTCAGAGGCCACCTCCAACAAGTCACCCTTCATGGCAACCTGAGAACACTCTAGCACCTCTTCCTGCGTCACTGGGGTTAAGGTCAAAACTGCTTCCTCTGCAGCATCAACCGCCTCACTCCAATTCCGAGGGACATCCTCAGTGTCAAGAACCCCGGCCACATCCAACTGCACATTCGTCTTGGGCATCTCTCTCAGATCCGTCTCAGCACGAAAATTCCCATCATCTCGACGTCCAGGTTGTCGCTCCCTGCATTGATCACATGAAGCCGCCATATGTCCCGGGGCACTGCAGAGCCGGCACGTTCGCACCTGTCCAGCATACGAGACGTATACTTGGGTAAGAAACTCTTGCATCTGGACGTATGACGGGATAGGCCTCCTTAAAGTCATTTTGAGGGAGTATGATCCTGCCAGCATACCAGCGTAAGTTCCCTGCTGCCACCGACCTTCATTAGCGACGTGTATAGTCCCATACTGGCCGAATACTCGCTGAACATCCATTTCAGCAGCCTCAAATGGAAGATTTTTCACATGAATCCACGAGTAATGCGCAGACACGTCACACATACGCACCTCCAATCCCGAATTCATGACAATAGGCTTGTCCTGAAACTTATCCACCACTTCTTCATACACGCCAGTGGAGGTGAACTTGACGAAAAATCTGAGTGCCCCGTTTAAGGAGATACCATAAATGGCCTCAGTCGGTATTCCAAAAGTGTCACGTAGAACCAATGGCAAGATAACCTCAGCGTTATCAGGATACACAGCACCTTTTAATAAATCCACACAGACAGTGTTGACACGGCGCCGGTAGATATCTGCCATGATGGTGAAAATAAAATTTAAATTAACCTCCACCAGGGGGACGATTGAGCTCACCCGTGCACCACCAAGACTGGGGAGCAACTATCCTTAAGTGAGTCACCTGAAAGCTCTCTGGGTATACTCTACTCCGGGTAAACACCAGTGACACTACAACTCAGTGACACTACAAACAGATACAATTTCAGGTACAGTTTCACAACTCTGGGTACAGTTTCAGGTACAGTTCCAGGTACTACATTGTCGCTGCCGTGTCTATCGCAGGACACATACACTCTCCAAGGTGCAGTACAGTCTACAATTGCAGGGGAGAGTCTACACTCTCCAAGGTGCATGTGGAGAGTCTGGTTACACTCTCCAGTAAGAGAGTCTGGTTGACACTCTCCAAGGTACAGTACACTCTCCAAGTGCAGGGGAGAGTCTACACTCTCCAAGGTGTATATGGAGAGTCTGGTTACACTCTCCAGTGATGTATATGGGAGAGTCGGGTTGACACTCTCCATGAGAGAGTCTGGGTAGCACTCTCCATTGGATACTCTGGTTGACACTCTCCATGGGAGAGACTGGTTGACGCTCCCTAGATGTATCAGGGAGCTGGTGAACTCTCCAGTGTTATATATGGTAGAGTCTGGCTAGCATTCTCCATAGGAGAGTCTGGTTGACACTCTCCATGGGAGAGACTGGTTGACACTGTCGGTCCAGCCGGCTCGGCAGTCCAGCATCACATTTGATGACGTCACCAGTGACCGCCGGCCGGCTGGTAGACTACCTAACAGCCATGTTAGGTAGGGGGGCATAACACCTACCTTCCCTTATTTCTCTCCCTCTACCTCCTTCCCACTTATTCCCCGCCTCCCCATCACTCTCCCTGTCCCCCTCTCTCCCCTATCTCTCTTCCCCTTACAACGCCCCACTTTCCTCTCCTCACCTTCCTCCTCTCTCTCTCTCTCTCTCCAGCACCCACCCTCTAGCCCTCTCTCACTGTCTCCATCTCTCTCCTTTCCTCTATTGCTCTTTCTCTCCACCTTCCTTTTTCTCTCCATCTCCCACTTTCTCTCCACCTCTCTCTTTCTCTACCACTCTCGTTCTACATATCACACACACACACATATGTGTGTACTCACCTAATTGTACTCACCTAATTGTGGTTGCAGGGGTCGAGACTCAGCTCCTGGCCCCGCCTCTTCGCTGTCTGCTACTGGGTCTCTTCTCTCCCTGCTCCATGAGCTTTATCATACCTCGTCTTAAAACTATGTATGGTTCCTGCCTCCACTATATCTTTATTTAGACTATTCCACTTCCTGACTACTCTGTGGCTGAAGAAATGCTTCATAACATCCCTTTGACTCATCTGAGTCTTCAGCTTCCAGTTGTGTCCCCTTGTTTCTGTGTTCCCTCTCTGGAACATCATTTCACTGTCTACCTTGTCATGTGTGTGTGTGTGTGTGTGTGTGTGTGTGTATATTAGACTAGAAAGAAGGAAAAACATAGAAGACATAAAATAGTAGGTGGCTGTGGGTCAGGGCAGGTAGAGGAGCACTGTAGACTATGAGTTACACACAAACTCCACATACACCCTGTTACGATAAGGGCCTTATTTCTAGGCCTGTTTTGGCCCCCCTTGTAACAAGATATTTAATTAAGTTTTGGTCTTTTCACCGTTAGAGAAAATCATTTTAGTATGAGGGTATTTTTTAGGAGATTGATCCAACTAAGTAAAATTTGTGACATTCATTATAAAAGAATTCAAATAATTATTCAGTGTATGATATAAACTTCTCTCTTTTGTAGAGTAATACATCAAGATACACTTTATACATAAATATACGCAATATACGAAAGCAGTTGACATATGACTTTACTTGTAAGTGTTTCTATACAAAAATTATACTCTATGACATGAGTTCTAAACAATAATATTTTACATGAAAGTTTTGCAATATAATAACTGAGAGTATTGCCTCAGTAAAGGCTGAGGTGTATTAAATACCAATCGAAACTTCAAATACATTATCTTAAGACACAATAATCCAGATGTCTTTGTTACAGTAAAGACCGACCAAAATCTCGGCTAATACAATCTATCACCGTAAGTCTTAGATAAATAGACAATGTTCAAA
Organism: Cherax destructor; assembly: GCA_009830355.1. Taxonomy (NCBI): domain Eukaryota; kingdom Metazoa; phylum Arthropoda; class Malacostraca; order Decapoda; family Parastacidae; genus Cherax; species Cherax destructor. The sequence goes on along the minus strand of WNWK01006651.1, from coordinate 31,352 downwards.
CCATACTAGGGACTAACATTGTCTCTTAAGGGTAGAATAACTTCCCAAGCGTACTCAGAAGAGAGCATATGACTATTGTGAGAGTGAGTGAACCTACTCACTGTCAGGATAGGGTGTGTGAACCTACTCCTTGTCAGGATAGGGTGTGTGAACCTACTCCTTGTCAGGAGAGGGTGTGTGAACCTACTCCTTGTCAGGAGAGGGTGTGTGAACCTACTCCTTGTCAGGAGAGGGTGTGTGAACCTACTCCTTGTCAGGAGAGGGTGTGTGAACCTACTCCTTGTCAGGAGAGGGTGTGTGAACCTACTCCTTGTCAGGAGAGGGTGTGTGAACCTACTCCTTGTCAGGAGAGGGTGTGTGAACCTACTCCTTGTCAGGAGAGGGTGTGTGAACCTACTGGCTATACCAAGGCGTGGTAAGCTCAAGTCAGGTCGGGTCACGTGACTTAGAGGGAGACCGGCACTCCAACTAGTGGTCTCCCACTCTGCGTAAACCACACATGAAAAATGCCTAACTAATACAATTCAATACATTAACATTAACAAACATATAAAATTAAAAGGTAACATCCTAGTATCATGATACATGAGGTCAGATAATAATATAAGGTCGGAAATCTATACTTTAGCTATTAGTGTAGAAATCCGCTATATAATATTAAGTGAAACCTTGTAATGGAATATTACTCTCCATGAAATGTTGGGCAAGGGCATAATTCACAGCTCACACTCATACACCATAACAGAATCCCACCAACTACTTTCCACACACTTAATAAAGAAACATCCATATAGTTCCACACACACACACACGTTCACACCCACAGGCAGACCACACACAATTCCCACACATATACAGACCCACTCACACTCTACCCCTCACCATCCCCAACCTCTCTCCCACTCCCTCACCTGATCCCCCCCTCTCTCTCTCTCTCACTTCACCTTTACCCCTCTCATCCCTCTTTCTCCCTCTCCCTCCCTCATCTCTCTCCCCTTTGCCTCTCCCTCCTCCTCTCTCTCCCCATATTCTTCCCTCTTTCCCCCTCCCCACCTCTCTCAAATCTCAAAACTGTCTCCAGCTTCCTCCTCTCCCTCCCTCCGTCCCCACACACACCCAAACACACCAAAAACAACCACACATAAATACATTAGTTTTTCTTTCTGTAGCAACCAAAAAAAATGGGTTGCCAGAGAGCAGAATCGAAAAACGGGACTGGAGGATGAGTCTGTGAAAGAAGATTGGGTAGCAGAGCTCATGAAAAGGGAATATGAGTGGAGAAGGCAGCTAGATCTTAACATGAAAATGGAGGAGAGGATAGCTGCAGAGAACAGGAAGTGAGAGATACAAGTCACAGCAGCAGAGGCTAAGATTCAGAGATTAGAAGAGGAAATGAAAAATCTAAAACAGCCTAAAGAACTAAAGACCAATGTGGGCCTGCCATCAGAAACTGCTACCTAAGTCACAAACACGGGGACTGTAGGGAACGAAGGATTGAAACTGTATGCAGAGGCCCTATCAGACCATCATGGAGCCTGAGAAAAGAAGAGGATCACATCAGGAACAATGGAGGTGACTGTATAAAATGAAAGAGCTAAGCTATATGTAAAGGCCCTAACACACCACAGCAGTGCTCAGGGAAAGCTGAGAAGGAACAATGACAGACCGCTGGGCCCAGGGACAACAGCTAGTGAAGAAATTGAAGAAAGGAAAGCTGTAATGGAGGCAACTAAATCAAATCAGGGGATACATAGGGATATGCAATGGGAGAATGAAAGGGAGAGATCAGTCTTTGTTTATGGGCACCAGGAAGTTGGAGGGAAAACTTACGAAGCAAGAAGACAAGGATAAAAAGAAGCAATTGAAAGTATCATAAAAGCAATAGGAGAAAATGACATGACCCAGCTGGCAATTTTTTTAGAGAATAGGGAGGTATGCAAAAGGAATACATCAGCCAGTCAAAGTGAATTTCAAGGCAGAAGCGGCTTGAAAGAGGATCCTGCAGGAGAAAGCAATACTAAATAAAGGACATGTCGGTATACAAGAGGGTGTATCACGACCGCGACAGAATACGAGAAGAAAGGCAGAACCTGAAAGAGAGGGTACAAAGATGAAAGGAGTGAAGAGAGGTGAAGATGGAGATGGACAAGAGAACTCAGACTCAGGAGGAACATTAATTAAATACAACTTCCATGGCAACCACCTACAGAAACCCCCCCAACCAGGATAACCCCATTCTAACCCAAAACACACATGCCATACCCAATGTCCCCACCCATCTCATTACAAACATCACCTCCACAGCAACCACCCACATTTCCTCATCAGGTCTCCTGCTTCCCCAACCCCAGTATACCCCCCAGACCACAGTTTAAGAAAACACGTTGAAGGTTTGGTATACAAATGCAGATGGAATAACAAATAAATGTGAGTGGCATGAAAAATCAAGGAGAAATCCCCAGACATAATAACATTCACAGAAACGAAACTCAACAGGATGATAACAGATGCAATCTTTCCACGAGGTTATCAAATCATGAGGAAATATAGACGGAGCAAAGGGGAAGGAGGAGTTACACTGCTCATTAAAAACTGATTGGGATTTCAGGAAATAGAATAAATGGATGGAATGAGCGAATGGGACTACATAGTAAGAACAATCCAGTCTGAGGGCCATAAGGTGGTAATTGCAGTAATGTACAACCCACCCCAGAACTGCAGGAGGCTAGGAGAAGAATACGAAGAGAGCAACAGAGCAATGGTAAACACTAGCCGAGGAGGCCAGAAGAGCTCAAATGGGTAGATCAAAGTTACTAGTTATGGGTGATTTCAATCACAAGGAGATTGACAGGGAAAACCTGTAACCCAATGGGAATCCCGAAACATGGAGAGCCAAGATGATGAATGTGGTACTGGAAACTCTCATGCATCAACATGTTAGAGACACTACCAGAGAGAGAGGCGAGTATGATCCAGCAAGACTGGACCTAGTATTCACCTTGAGTAGTTCAGACATGGAGGATAACATGTACGAAAGACCCCATGGAGCTAGTGATCATGTGGTTCGGTGCTTTGATTACATAGTTGAGCTACATGTGGAGAGGGTAGCAGGAATAGGACGAGAAAACCCAATGTACAAAAGGGGGAACTACACAGGCATGAGGAACTTCCTGCTAGAAGTTCAGTGGGAGAGACAATTGGCAGGAAAACCAGTAAAAAAAATGATGGATTGTGTGACAAAATGCAAGGAGGCAGAGGGAAAACCAGAACGAGTCCTTGGTTCACCCAAAAGTGTAGGGACGCAAAAACTAAGTGGACTAGAGAATGGAAAAAGTACAAAAGACAAAGGACCCAGGAAAATAAAGAGATTAGCCGAACAGCCAGAAACTAATATGAACAGATAAGAAGGAAAGCTCAGCGGCAATACGAAAATGACATAACATCAAAAGTCAAGTCTGACCCAAAGCTGTTGTATAGCCACATCAGGAGAAAAACAACAGTAAAGGACCAGGTAATCAGGCTGAGAAAGGAAGGTGGTGAGTTCACAAGAAAAGACCAAGAGGTATGTGAGGAGCTCAACATGATATTTAAAGAAATATTTACAGTGGAGACAGAAAGGACCCCAGGAAGTCAGAATAGGGAGGTACACCAACAAGGGATACACCAACAAGTGCTGGATGAAATACACACAACCGTGGAGGAGGTGAAGAAGCTGCTATGTGAACTTGATACCTCAAAGACGGTGGGACCATAAAACATCTCTCCGTGAGTTCTTAGAGAGGGAGAAGAGATGCTGTGTGTGCCACTAACAAAAATCTTCAACACATCCATTGAAACTGAGCAAATACCTGAGGTATGGAAGATTACAAATGTATTCCCAATATTTAAGAAAAGAGACAGATAGGAGGCATTAAATTACAAACCTGTGTCACTGACGTGTATAGTATGCAAAGTCATGAAGAAGATCATCAGGAGAGTGGTGGAGCACCTAGAAAGACACAAGCTTATAAACGACAACATTCTCGGTTTTATCGAAGGTAAATCCTGTGTCACAAACCTACTGGAGTTTTTTGACAAGGTAACGGAAGTAAGACACGAGAGAGAGGGGTGGATGGACTGCAATTTCTTGGACTGCAAGAAGACTTTCGATACAGTTCCTCACAAGAGGTTAATACAAAAGCTAGAGGATCAGGCATAACAGGAAAGGCACTGCATTGGATCAGAGAATATCTGACTGGGAGGCAACAACAAGTCATGGTACGTGACGAGATGTCAGAGTGGGTGCCTGTGACGAGCGGGATTCCACAGGGGTAAGTCCTAGAATCTGTGCTGTTTTTGGTGTATGTGAATGGCATAACGGAAGGGATGATAGACTCAGAAGTGTCCATGTTTGCAGATGGTGTGATGCTAATGAGGAGAATGAAATCGGACAAGGATCATGCTGGACAGGCTACCAGCCTGGTCCAGCAAGTAGCTCCTTGAATTTATCCCTAAGAAATGCAAAGTCATGAAGATCGGGGAAAGGCAAAGAAGACCGCAGACAGAGTATAGTCTCGGTGGCCAAATACTGCAAACCTCACTCAAAGAGAAAGATTTTGGGGTGAGTATAATACCAAGCACATCTCCTGAGGCGCACATCAACCATACAGGCGACTGGCAAACCTAAGAATGGCCTTCCGATACCTCAGTAAGGAATCGTTCAAGACTCTGAGCACCATATACGTCTGGCCCATATTGGAGTATGCAACACCTGTTTGGAATCCACACCAAGTCAAGCACATCAAGAAATTAGAGAAAGTGCAAAGGTTTGCAACAAGACTATTCCCAGAGCTAAGGGTAATGTCCTACGAAGAAAGGTTAAGCGAAATTGGCCTGACGATACTAGAAGACAGAAGGGTCAGGGAGACATGATAATGGCATATAATATTCTGCGAGGAATTGACAAGGTGGACAAAGAGAGGATGTTCCCGAGATGGGACACAGAAACAAGGGGTCGCAGTTGGAAGTTCAAGACTCCTATGAGTCAAAGGGATGTTAGGAAGTATTTCTTCAGTCATAGAGTTGTCAGGAAGTGGAATAGCCTAGAAAGCGACGTAGTGGAGGCAGGAACCATACATAGTTTTAAGACGAGGTTTGATATAGCTCATGGAGCAGGGAGAGAGAGGACCTAGTAGCAATCAGTGAAGAGGCAGGGCCAGGGGCTATGACTCGACCCCTGCAACCACAAATAGGTGAGTACAAATAGGTGAGTGTACACACACACATCTCACAACACCTAACCCACTGAAAAAAATGGGGCTCATACCAGAAGTTGAAGCCTCAGGGGATCAGAGGAAGATGGCCCTGGTAAAGAATAATGGATGGAAGAGCAATGTGAAAGGATGGAACAAGAGTGGGAGAGCAAACTAGGTGAGCTTTCTGTGAAAATGGAGAAGAGGATGCAGGCAGCAAAGAAGAAATGGGAGGCACAAGCTGAAGCCACAGAATCCATGATACAGGCACTAGAATATGAGGTAAATAGGCTGAAGCAAGTTACAGAGCTATTGCCCAGAGGAGACATAGCATCTGAAGAAGGTACTCCCCTACTTAGCGAGAAACCCAACGAAAATGAAGGAGACAAGACCTATGCTAAGGCCTTATCAGTCCACAAAGCAGGGCCGAGGAATGAAGGGGAGAGCTGTTGGGAGCAGGGATAGTAATAAGTGAGAGGGGAGGTGATAGGTCCCATGCAGAGACACGACGATGCCACCAAGAGTTACAGGAATAAATACAAGAGACAATGACCATGAACAAACGGGACCCAGAGGCATAGAGGGCAAGGTAATAGTATTAGGAGAGGGATAAATCAGTGTTTATTCATGGTCTTCAGAAGAGCGAAAGGAGGACACACTATAAAAGATGGTAGAAAGAAAAACAGGAGATTGAAAACATCATCAAAGAAATAGGTAAGGAGGACATGACTGAGATAGTAAATTTTCAGAGACTAGTGGGGTACTTGAAGGGGAGAAATCGGCCAGTCATACTGATTTTCAAGACAGAAAAAGATGCGGAACAGGATCCTGCAAGAGAAACCACAGCTGAAGGAATCATCAACATACAAGAGGGTGTTCCTAGACTGCGACAGAACAAGAACAGAACGACAGCAGCTGACGGAGAGGACACACAAGTGAAAAGGGCTAGGATGAGATACAAGGACAGAGTCAGCAGAGAACAACCGGAGCAGGGCAGGGCAACAATCGCAACCACCCCAAAACCATACAGCTAAACACACTATCCCAACACAACCCAAAATCTACACTTACAGCCCCCACCTCACATTATGCTGCAGAATTCCACAGCACACTGCCAGGTCCCCCACTCTCAAAGACCCCCCAGAACACAGTTTTGGAGAGGAAACTGAAGGTATGGTACACCAATGCTGATAGAATAACGAAAAAGTGGGAGGATTGGCATGAAACAGTCAAAGAGGCATCACCGGACATCGTAGATCTCACAGAAACCAAGCTCACAGGAATGACAACATATGTCATCTTTCCATCGGGATAACAGATCCTGAGGAAAGACAGAAGGAACAGAGGGGGTCGAAGAGTGGCACTGCTCATCAAAAACCAATGGGATTTTGATGAGCTTGAGAAAGGAGACAGAGGAGAAGCAAGAGACTACATAATAGGAACACTTCAGTCTGGAGGTCCTAAGTTGGTAATTGTAGTGATGTATAACCCACCAAAGAACAGCAGGAGGCCAAGGCAAGAGAATGATGAGAGTAATATAGCGATGGTTGACACACTGGCTGAAGTGGCCAGAAGGGCTCATGCGAGCAGGACAAAGCTACTGATTGTGGGTGACTTCAATCACAAGGAAATCGACTGGGAGAACCTGGAGCCACATGGAGGCCCAGAAAAGTGGACTACTAAGATACACACACAACCCGATGATGGAGGTGGTACTAGAAAGCCTCACGTAAGGGATACTAACACAGAGAGAGGAGAGGATGAACCAGCATTCACTTTTTGTAGTGTAGATATTGAGGACATCACAAATGAATGACCCTCGGGGCTAGTGACCACGTGGTTCTGAGATTCGAATTCATAGTAGAGTTACAAGTGGAGAGGGAAACAGGAAGGGCAGGACGAATGAAGTCAAACTACAAGAGAAGGGACTACACAGGCATGAATAATTTCCTACACGGGATTCAGTGGGACAGAGAACTGGCAGGGAAGTCAGTAAATGAGATGATGGAATATGTGACAACAATATGCTAGGAAGGAGGAAAGATTTGTACCTAAGGGTAACAAAAATAACAAGAAAGCTAGGATGAGCCGTATGTTCACCCAAAGATGTTGAGTGGCCAGGTGTGCTAGAGAATGGAAGAAGTAAAGAAGGCAAAGGACCCAGGAGAATAAGGAGAGCAGTCATAGAGTCAGAAATCAATATGCACAAGTAAGAAGGGAGGCCAACGACAATAAGAAAATAACAGCAGAGAAAGCCAAATCTGACCCGAAGCTGTTGCATAGCCACATCAGGAGGAAAACAACAGTCAAGGACCAGGTAATCAGGCTGAGGAAGGAAGGAAGGGAGATCACAAGAAACGACCGTGAAATTGGTTAGGAGCTCAACATGAGTTTCAAAGAAGTGTTCACAGAAGAGACAGAAGAGACTCGAGAAAGACGGAGTGGTGGGGTAAACCATGAAATGCTGGACACAATACATACAACAGAGGAAGAAATGAAGAGGCTGCTAAGGGAGCTAGATACCTCAATGGTGATTGGGCTAGATAACATATCTCCATGAGACATGAGAGAGGGAGCAGAGGTGCTACGTGTACCACTAACAACAATCTTCAACATTTCCATCAACAAAGGGCAACTACTTGAGGTATGAAAGTCAGCAGATGTAGTCCCAATTTTTAAAAAAGGAGACAAATACGAAGCAAAGTCATAAGAAAGATTATCAGAAGAGTGGTGGAACACCTAGAAAGAAATGAGCTTATCAAAGACAACTAGCACGGTTTCATTGACCGGAAATCCTGTGTCACAAACCTACTGGTGTTCTATGACATAGTGACAGCAGTAAGACAAGAGAGAGCGAGGTTGGGTAGATTGCGTTTTCTTTGACTGTAAGTAGGTGTTTGACATAGTTCCACTCAAGAGATTAGTGCAAAAGCTGGAGGAAAAGGCAGGGATAACAGTGAAGGCACATCAATGAATCAGGGAATATCTGTCAGGAAGACAACAGTGAATCATGGTACGTCACTATGGACGCCTGTGACGAGCGGGGCTCCACAGGGGTCAGTCCTAGGACTGGTGCTGTTTCTGGTATTTGTGAACGACATGACTGAAGGAATATACATAGAAGAGTCCTTGTTTGCAGATGATGTGAAGTTGATGAGAAGAATTCAATCGGACGATAACCAGGCAGAACTACGAAGGGATCTAGACTGGCTACAAGCCTGGTCCAGAAACTGGTTCCTGCAGTTCATCCCCACGAAGTGCAAAGTAATGAAGATGGGGAAAGGCAAAGAAGGCCGCAGACGGAGTACAGTCTAGGGGGGCCAGAGACTACAAAGCTTTCTCAGGCAGAAGGGTCTTGGGGGTGAGTATAACACCGGGCACATCTCCTGAGGTGCACATCAATCAAATAACTGCTGCAGCATTCGGACGAATAGCAAACCTAAGAATAGCATTCCGACATCTCAATAAGGAATCGTTCAGGACCCTGAACACCGAGTACGTTATGCCTGTATTGGAGTATGCAGTTTGGAACCCACACCTAGCCAAGCACATAAATAAATTAGAGAAAGTGCAAAGGTTTGCAATAAGATTAGTCCCATAGCTAAGGGGCATGTCCTACGAGGAGAGATTAAATGAAATTGACCTGACGACACTGAAGGACAGAAGAGATAGGGATGATATGATAACGACATATAAAATACTGAAAGGAATCGACAAGGTAGACAGAGACATGATGTTCCAGAGATGGGACACAGCAACAAGGGGTCACAGTTGGAAGTTGAAGACTCAGATTAATCATAGGAATGTTATGAAGTATTTCTTCAGTCACAGAGTTGTCAAGAAGTGGAATAGTCTGGGAAGTGATGTAGTGGATGCAGGATCCATACATAGCTTTAAGAAGAGATATGATAAGGCTAATGGAGCAAGAAGAGTGACTTTGTAGCGGCAAGTGAAGAGGCAGGTTTGGAGCTATGACTCGTCCCCTGCAACCACAACTTGGTGAGTACATACACACACACACACCCAAACACCCACACAAACATTCTCACACACACACAAACACACACACACGCCCCGATGGCATGGTGGCTAGCGCTCTTGCTTCACGCACGGAGGGCCCGGGTTCAATTCCCGGCGGGGCCGAAACATTTCGAAGTGTTTCGTACACACACACACACACACATATAAACAGGCCTAGTGTCTAATCGACATGTGCCTAGGACAAAATGGTAACTAACACACACTTAGTCCCGTAACTGAGGGGTATGTCTTAAGAGGAGAGGCTAAGGGAACTCAACCTGATGACACTAGAGGATATGAGGGAACGGGGGTGGACATGATAACGACGTATAAAGTACTAAAAAGAATTGACAAGGTGGACAGGGCTCGAATGTTTCAGAGATGGGATACACGAACACGGGGCTACAATGACTCATAGGGATGTTAGGAAGTATTTCTTTAGCCTTAGAGTTGTCTGTGGTTACGAGAGGTCACAGGTCCTGAGCTGCTTAGGGGATTAGTGTGAAGGGGTACAAAGCCATAGCTTGCTTCTGCAGTGTTTTAAAATCTGAGGTTAGAGTGTTGAAGGAGGAGGGCCTACTTCTCCAGGAGGAAATTAGGAGGCTGAAGGTTCACCTCGATGGGTTAGGCAGTGAGTGTGAGGTGGCTGGAGTAATTGAGGGGAATGAGGCTACCAGGAGTGAGGTGCAGTCCAGCACCTGCTACAAGTGGCGAGTAGTTCCCAGTAATGGCAGGAACATCAAAATAAGGAAAGTTAAGAGAGAAGATTTGAAGGTAGGAAATCGCTTCTCTGTTCTTCAGGATGAGTGTACTCCAGTGGTCAGTGAAGGTAAAGGTACTACTTTCCCTGCTAATAGAGGTAAGCGAATTCTTGTGGTAGGTGACTCACAGGTAAGACATATGGACCGTGCTTTCTGTAATAGGAATAAGAAGGTGAGAGAAAGAGTGTGCTTCCCTGGAGCTGGTGTTGGTGACATAGTCAACAGATTGAATAATATCATGTCAGGTAATGAGAAATCGGGAAGGGTAGGAGAGAAGAGCTGCTAGATAAGTACAGGTCAGCTATAGATTTAATTAGGTCTAAGCAGGGGTCCCAGTCATATGTAGCATCTTGCCTAGAAGTGTAGTGGGCAATAAATGGTTGTTTAGGGAAATTGGAGTAAATTGCTGGCTAGACAGATACTGCAAGGAACTTGCAATCCCATTCATTGACAACTGGGACAACTTTTATGGGAAACATGATATGTATGCAAGGGATGGGGTACATCTCTTTAGGGCAGGGGTGGTAGCACTTGCCAACTCGATCGAGAGGGTCATTGCTGCAATGTCTAGGATTTTAAACTGATTGAAGATTGATGTATGGGTGTGTGTTGATTGAGGTTGCAACACTAGGGTTGAAAACAGTAAATGTTTAAAAGACATTCATCATAAAGTTACAAATAAAGGCAATGGATCAGGTCAGCAAACAAAAGGAGACAGCAGAGGGCAGCAAGAGTGTAATAAAAAATTCCAGGTATTTTAATTCCCTTAGAACTTTGAAGGGACAGGCATGCTTCGTTACCAATGAAGGGCTCTTGATCCAGGGAATTAGGGGTGCCATCAATTTCTTGGAATCAAATCTAATCACCTATTTCCCAACTGCTACATGACCCGTAGGTGTTTATATATGCGTCCACTGACGCCTATATAAGCGCCAGCCTCCTTGCCTCTGCTCCAGAATCTCTACAACTACTCTACACACCAACTCCAAAGCTGAGGGACTGATTACCTCATCTTTTGTATAGAGTTCTACTGTCTTCAAGTTATCTCCTAGAATCTGTATTGATAAAGCTACTGGATGGCGAAACGTCTACAATAAAGATACCCAGATGTTGTACATGTGTGTAAATTTCATTAAATGGAAGGATGCATCTGATGAACGTCATCAAGGTCACTGATATTTGATTGGTGATTGTTAAGTTTTAGAGGTAAGTCACGACGCTCTTCCTGGTTCAGTCTGTTCCTATGCTTAGAATTGCATTTGCCTGGCTAAAACCATCTTCAACCATGTAAGAACTTGGGAAAGCAAGGAAAAATGGCTCAGCCAATGCACAAATCTGGGAGTATTTAACAAAGCACATCCCCCAGAAATTTACTGTTTTTCCCTATTGACCCCCAGCCATTTATCGACCTCTTCAATAGTCGCAACGATCCTTGGGGGTTGATATTGACCACTTTGGGAAACAGTGGTCCAGACGAATACGCATGACCCAAGGTCAGGGAGGGAATCACTACCAAGCGCCAGGCTGCTTGCGAAGTTGAAGCTAACTGAATAGAATTTTGGCTTTGTGATGGCTTCCAGATAGTGGGATTTACAAGTACATCTTCTGGGTCATCCCAAACTAAGGAGGTGGAAAATTAAACAAAACGATATTTCTTTCATGTCCTTAGTCCGTGACTCAATCCCTTTACAGAGGGACAAACTCATCAGGAAAAAACTATCGAGTGTGGAAGAACCAAATGGGGAATGTACAAGGAATAACTGTCAAGGTCTGCGACTACTGACGACGTAGCTGTAGTATTAGTTTCGGTCTGGTAACATAGCTGGGTAGCATGCATAGAACATCAGCTGCAAGTGGTGCCGCGGCTGACAATGGTACTGCATTCTAGGACTCATACTGCTGACAGTGCAACACAGTCTGCGACAGTGTACCAGGCACTCGTCCAAATGCGGTTCAAATGGTACACGATGGTGGTGCCGGGAATCATGGTAGGGGTGTTGTCAGAACGACCCTGGTGAGGGAGCCATTTGGCCAGACAATATGTGATCGGCAATGCTGGTGGACGGGGTCGTTGCTGGGAATTACACTGGTCATGAAGCCCTGTGCAGGATCAACACGAATTGGGAAACTCATGAATACAAGGCTTCCCCTCCAATTCTACACAATAAACAGAACTTGCTGCTGCAAAGTTAAAAATGAAAATCTAGCACATCTTGCAACACTTGCACTACATTATGTGGACACAAAAAAAATACAGATTTTTTTTAGTGATTGCAAACACATCTTTTTCATGTTCGTAGCAATTGGCTGGGTTGTACAGCCAGTAAACACTGAAATCTAGTTCAGCGGAAAGACACTTAGTATACTCTATGCGAGTCAGAAATGATAGAGGTAGGATGTATACCGCAGCGGTATATGGTTGGTCTGAGCCGGAGGTCATATCAGTGATGTATAGGGAGACGAGCGTCAATAGTATCAGAGGTGGAAGGGATGGAGGGGGAGTGGAAGAGGAAGTTGAGTCTTCAGCAGCAGGGATGTCTGTCTGGACACGAGTCTCAATGGTGCTTACTTAAGTATGTCTCTCATCACACATTTGTTGCTACAAAACCACTTAATGTAACAACAGTGACCCGTGAATTTAACACTAAGCTTGTGCATACCTAGGACCTGGCCGTTGTTCTGCTGGGTGCTCATGGATTGCTCACACTTCCGTTCCAGGTATCGATCCCAGCACAGGTGAAACGTTGGACATGTTTCCTTACACTTGCTTTCCCTGTTCGCCTAGCAGTAAGTAGGTACCTGGGTGTTAAATGACTTCTTTTGGGTCGCATCCTGGGGGCAAGATTAACCTAAGTTGCCATAACAAGGAACTCTATACAGTATGCCAATGATATCAGCTAGGTCTGTAATAGTTGTATCATGTACTTGTAGAATATTATTTGTTTTTATTATTATTATTATTAAATAAATAAATAAATATATAATAATAATAATAATAATAATAATAATAATAATAATAATAATAATATTATTATTAATAATAATAATAATAATAATAATAATAATATAAATAATAATAATAATAATAATAATAATATTAATAATACTAATACTAATAATAATAATAATAATAAAAATAATAATAATAATAATAATAATAATAATAATAATAATAATAATAATAATAATAATAATAATATTAATAATAATAATAATAATAATAATAATAAAAATAATAATAATAATAATAATAATAATAATAATAATAATAATAATAATAATAATAATAATAATAATAATAATAATAATAATAATAATAATAATAATAATAATAATAATAATAATAATAACAATAACACAAATATTAATAATAATAATAATAATAATAATAATAATAATAATAATAAAAATAATAAAATAATAATAATAATAATAATAATAATAATACTAATAATAATAATAATAATAATAATAATAATAATAATAATAATAATACTAACAACAATATTATTATCATTATTATAATTATTATTATTATTATTATTAGGAGTAGTAGTAGTAGTAGTAGTAATAGTAGTAGTATTCTTATTATTCCTTGGCAGAGGCATTGCAAGTCACAGCAAATGCCTCGGTTACCTTCTTAAGATTCTCAAAAACACGATCAAATATAACTGAGTTACTCATTTTAACTTTAAGACCATCTGGTGAAAACAAAATCTCACACAACAAAGGCTTGTCATATATGTGTAGTGTGAAGGGTGACACCTGCGAGTTGACTAGAATTACCTCATCCCACGTGGTGCGTGCAGATTCAATAATGACATGCAAAACGTCAGATACCTCACTGAGCAAGGCCGTTGCTGATAGGATAGCCTTGTTCTATTGAAGCTTGGTGAATGCAGAAAGTGACAGAGATCTTTCATGTTTGCCCTGATAAATTCTGCTCCATTGTGAGCTTAGAGGACACGATACCATTTATGAAGCAAGTTGATACGCTAATGACATGCACCAGCTACTGTCTTGGTGATTTCGACTAGGATTGGTACCGACTCAGAGCATCTCGTATGACTGTCAACCATCGCTATCTGGTGTTGATTACCTATTTCAGAAAGAGAAATTTGTCAACAGACCAACAGACGTTCACTCCCTTGGTTCCGAGGTGATCAGATACTGCAAGATCTGGTTAGAAGTACTGACGTTGCCTTTGTGACAGAGGGAAGTAACATGGTTTAACGTACGCTGAAATGTCCTAGTAATGTTAAGCCTGGGTGCGCTGCACTTGGGACATCATGGATCAGCTTCTGACTAGTGGGTACAAGAGACCTAGGGATTACCAGCAGGTGTACAGTACGGCCTGGCTCCTCTAGTTCAATATCAAATGCTTCACAAACGTCGTTCCGCTCTGGAAATAACTCTTCTAGCATACGCTTTTAGCTGTTGCTTCCCAGGAGCGTCCTGAGATGAGATGCCCCAATACCACCTTGCTGACATAACTCGCCAAACTGAACTGAACAGAGGCTGACGTCACTTAAGCTTATTTAACACTATGCTAGTCAGCCGTTCACGCGAGTGGTTCATCACTCTTAAGGAGCTGAGTGAGTAGTACTGCACTTATTGAGAAATTGGTTCTGAACATGTAAAGCAGTTCGACTAGGTCTGTGAAGAAGCAAACAACATCTGCCATCGCAGGTGTTGGGAAATGCTATACTTAAGATTGCTGGGAGTCGTTTGACTTAATACAGATCTGGGTCACTTCCTGACCCAAAAACTTACCATTCTTATAAATTTGCAATTATTTTTTCTTTACTTTTATGTGAGCTTCGATTACATCATTAAGGAGCATCTTTACAATGAGCTCCACAGTAAATACGACTGCTCTTAGTTCAAACTATCAGCAGGAATATAAATAAGAGAAGTTTGTTTCTCCAACTGAATGTGTTCATTGATGATGAATTCTCAGGGTGAACATAGCTTCAAGGGAGAGCCTCTAACAGTAACCACAGAATAATCCAACGGTGATGGCTAAGCTCTGAGTTGCTGACAGAAACAGTGTAGAGAGACCGACTGGCAGTCGCCCGAGCAAAATTCTCATACTACGTAGCTAGCATAAACAAGAGTTGTTAGACAAGATCTCACGTGGTTATATTGCAGTTAAGTGGGTCATTATGGTAAGCTATGTCTAACAGGTCACATGTCAGATGTTACAGGTCACATGGCAGATGTTACTTCCAGGTTGACTGTCCAGAGAGAGAGTGAGGGCTGTGAGTGACCCAGGCTGAGGCAGCTGGTCGCCACCAGAGAGAAAACTGTTCATTGAAGGGGTAGAGCTAACTCAGCAAGCTAAGCATGTTTGCTAAACCAGTGTGGGGCATTCACCACGCTTCCATATCCTCAACCTGTGCGGGTTATTCCCCATAAACTGTGGAGGCTCGATCCTCATTAAGATAATCTGGGTCATGTGAATGTTGATCTACACATGAGCAAAGATGAGACTAAAGTTATGGAGGAAGACTAAGTTAGTTTTATAGAAAGTCTGAAGCTATGGAGGGTGTGGTACATAGTGGAGGAAGACTAGGTTAGTCTTATAGAAAGTCTGAAGCTATGGAGGGTGTGGTTCATAGTGGAGGAAGACTAGGTTAGTCTTATAGAAAGTCTGAAGCTCATGAAACATGCTGACAAGTTGCCGTAATAAAGGAAACGACTGAATATTTTGCCTTGTAGATTATTTTATTCTGATAATTAACAATAAGAACTAATAGCCCAGGATAACCCAGGAAAGCGACGCAGAGTGGCTTTAATTCCACTGAGGTCCTTATGTCCTCTTCCCCAGGCTGCAACCAACAACAGTTACCTAACACCCAGGTCCTACTTACTCCTGGTGAACAACATAATGATGTCTAAGGAAATATGTACAATGTTTCCACGAATGCCGGGATCAATCCCAGGTTCTATTATGTTTGGCGAAATATTATGACTGAAGAAGGCACTCGTGGCGAAACATTAAGAGTGAA
Organism: Cherax destructor; assembly: GCA_009830355.1. Classification (NCBI taxonomy): domain Eukaryota; kingdom Metazoa; phylum Arthropoda; class Malacostraca; order Decapoda; family Parastacidae; genus Cherax; species Cherax destructor. The sequence goes on along the minus strand of WNWK01006651.1, from coordinate 15,329 downwards.
GAAGGCACTCGTAGGAAACATTAAGAGTGAAGAAGGCACTCGCGGCGAAACATTAAGAGTGAAGAAGGCACTCGTTGCGAAACATTAAGAGTGAAGAAGGCACTCGCGGCGAAACATTAAGAGTGAAGAAGGCACTCGCGGCGAAACATTAAGAGTGAAGAAGACACTCGCGGCGAATCATTAAGAGTGAACAAGGCACTCGTAGCGAAACATTAAGAGTGAAGAAGGCACTCGCGGCGAATCATTAAGAGTGAAGAAGGCACTCGCGGCGAAACATTAAGAGTGAAGAAGGCACTCGTGGCGAAACATTAAGAGTGAAGAAAGCACTCGTGGCGAAACATTAGGAGTGAAGAAGGCACTCGTGGCGAAACATTAAGAGTGAAGAAGGCACTTGCGGCGAAACATTAAGAGTGAAGAAGGCACTCGTGGCGAAACATTAAGAGTGAAGAAGGCACTCGTGGCGAAACATTAAGAGTGAAGAAGGCACTCGCGGCGAAACATTAAGAGTGAAGAAGGCACTCGTGGCGAAACATTAAGAGTGAAGAAGGCACTCGCGGCGAAACATTAAGAGTGAAGAAGGCACTCGAGGCGAAACATTAAGAGTGAAGAAGGCACTCGCAGCGAATCATTAGGAGTGAACAAGGCACTCGTAGTGAAACATTAAGAGTGAAGAAGGCACTCGCGGCGAATCATTAAGAGTGAAGAAGGCACTCGCGGCAAAACATTAAGAGTGAAGAAAGCACTCGTGGCGAAACATTAAGAGTGAAGAAGGCACTCGTGGCGAAACATTAAGAGTGAAGAAGGCACTCGCGGCAAAACATTAAGAGTGAAGAAGGCACTCGTGGCGAAACATTAAGAGTGAAGAAGGCACTCGTGGCGAAACATTAAGAGTGAAGAAGGCACTCGCGGCAAAACATTAAGAGTGAAGAAGGCACTCGTGGCGAACATTAAGAGTGAAGAAGGCACTCGTGGCGAAACATTAAGAGTGAAGAAGGCACTCGCGGCGAATCATTAAGAGTGAAGAAGGCACTCGCGGCGAATCATTAAGAGTGAAGAAGGCACTCGCGGCGAAACATTAAGAGTGAAGAAGGCACTCGCGGCGAAACATTAAGAGTGAAGAAGGCACTCGCGGCGAATCATTAAGAGTGAAGAAGGCACTCGCTGCGAAACATTAAGAGTGAAGAAGGCACTCGTGGCGAAACATTAAGAGTGAAGAAGGCACTCGCGGCGAAACATTAAGAGTGAAGAAGGCACTCGTGGCGAAACATTAAGAGTGAAGAAGGCACTCGCGGCGAAACATTAAGAGTGAAGAAGGCACTCGCGCGAATCATTAAGAGTGAAGAAGGCACTCGCGGCGAATCATTAAGAGTGAAGAAGGCACTCGCAGCGAAACATTAAGAGTGAAGAAGGCACTCGCGGCGAAACATTAAGAGTGAAGAAGGCACTCTGGCAAACATTAAGAGTGAAGAAGGCAACTCGCGGCGAAACATTAAGAGTGAAGAAGGCACTCGTGGCGAAACATTAAGAGTGAAGAAGGCACTCGCGGCGAAACATTAAGAGTGAAGAAGGCACTCGGCGAAACATTAAGAGTGAAGAAGGCACTCGCGGCGAAACATTAAGAGTGAAGAAGGCACTCGCGGCGAAACATTAAGAGTGAAGAAGGCACTCGCGGCGAAACATTAAGAGTGAAGAAGGCACTCAGCAAAACATTAAGAGTGAAGAAGGACTCGCATTGGGCACGAAACATTAAGAGTGAAGAAGGCACTCGCGGCGAAACATTAAGAGTGAAGAAGGCACTCGGGCGAAACATTAAGAGTGAAGAAGGCACTCGCGGCGAATCATTAAGAGTGAAGAAGGCACTCGCAGCGAAACATTAAGAGTGAAGAAGGCACTCGCGCTTAAGAGTGAAAGCATGCGAAAAGAGTGAAGAAGGCACTCGCGGCGAATCATTAAGAGTGAACAAGGCACTCGTAGCGAAACATTAAGAGTGAAGAAGGCACTCGCGGCGAATCATTAAGAGTGAAGAAGGCACTCGCGGCGAAGCATTAAGAGTGAAGAAGGCACTCGCGGCGAAACATTAAGAGTGAAGAAGGCACTCGCGGCGAAACATTAAGAGTGAAGAAGGCACTCGCGGCGAATCATTAAGAGTGAAGAAGGCACTCGCTGCGAAACATTAAGAGTGAAGAAGGCACTCGCGGCGAAACATTAAGAGTGAAGAAGGCACTCGTGGCGAAACATTAAGAGTGAAGAAGGCACTCGCGGCGAAACATTAAGAGTGAAGAAGGCACTCGCGGCGAAACATTAAGAGTGAAGAAGGCACTCGCGGCGAATCATTAAGAGTGAAGAAGGCACTCGCAGCGAAACATTAAGAGTGAAGAAGGCACTCGCGGCGAAACATTAAGAGTGAAGAAGGCACTCTAGCGAAACATTAAGAGTGAAGAAGGCACTCGCGGCGAATCATTAAGAGTGAACATCAGTATTAAAGAAAGGTACCAGGGTATATACGTTCCGAACGATTGTGTCCCGTTGAAATGCGTCCCGGAAATTGGCGTCCCTGAATATTTGCGTCCCAGTAATTGGCGTCCTTGGACATTTGCGTCCGGTTTTATTGCGTTGTGGTCATTTGCGTCCCACTATATGTAACTATTACTGGGTAACAAACCCCATGTTATATATCCTAAGCCACTTATCTCAGCTCAAAAAGCCACCCTCTTATCAATTAGGGAATTTGTAAGGTAAATGAGGGAAGCCTTGTTTGTGACTGAGCTGTTGACAAACAAACCATCACTTGAAGGAAGCCTTGTTTATAAATGAACTACTGATAGACAAACCTTCACATGAGAGGAGCCTTGTTTGTGACTGAGATGTTGACAAACAAATTATCAGTTGAGCGAAGCATTGTTTGTGACTGAACTACCTAACCTTCCTAACACACACCAACACCTCACTGCCCAGGAATGAACTCTAACCTATGTATCAACACATTTGTTGTTGCAGTGAATACAGCCCTCAGCAACTTTGTGCAACATACACAAGCTGTGTCCTCTGGCTGTGCAAAACTGTGACGGATTTCAAGACTTTTCTGCGAGACTTGGAACAGACAACTCAAGCTGAATAAACAGCCACAAGGGACCTCACCAGCACTCAATATGTAGTTCACTTCCTACTGCAAATATATTGATAGTTTATTCCTCTATAATGTTGTTGATGTTTTTGTTTAAGGTAGTTGTTGCACTTGTTCCTGTTGTTGTTGCTGAAATTGTTTGCATCGGATATTTTAGCTTTTTTTGCTATTGTTACTCTTTTTTTTCTTTTTGTAGTTTTGTTGTTATTGTTGTTGTAGTTTCGTTGCTCTTGTCATCGTTTTTGTAATGTTTGTTATTTTGACGTAGTGTTCTTGTCATCGTTGTTATTGTAGTTTTGTTGTTTGTTTAGTTGCATTGTTGTTATTTGTTGTTATTATTACTGTTGTTTGGTGTTGTTAGTTGATATTTTTCTTGTTGTTGAAGATATCATTGTTGCAGTTTTGTTGTTTTTATCGTTGCTGTAATTTTGTTGTTTCCGTTGTAGATTTGTTGTTGCTGTAGTTTTGTTTGCTGTTGATTTTATTGTTTCGCTGTTGATGTTTTGTTTGTTGTTGCATTTATGTTGTTGTTATCGGTTTCTTGTTTTCGTTGTCATCCTGGTTATTGTAGACAAATGGGTCACAAAACCGACACAAAGATAAATTAGACACTTGTGCAACACACAAGTGACTAATTCATCATCCTTGTTGTTGTTGATCTTGTTTTCTTGCTGTCGGTGTCGTTAATCTTTGTTGTTGCAACTTTCTTGTTGTCGTTGTTGTTGTCATCGTTTTTGTTGACGTTGTTTTTGAAGATTTTTTAATCTTTTTTTTTTTGTAGTTGTTGCTGAAGCTCTGTAGTTTTGTGGTAAAGCATTGTACCTGCCAATCTCAGAACCACGGTTCAAGCCCCTGGTCCGTCATTTATGGTTTATTTGTCAAGGGTTCAAACCCCACCCTTCCCGTGTTTTGATTACTGTCATGTTGTTATTATTTATGAGTCATTTATAGCCAATTATTACGACTTGAACAGAGTATATATATTTATATATATATATATATATATATATATATATATATATATATATATATATATATATATATATATATATATATATATATTTATATAGTGTTATAGGTAAAACTTACAATTTTGGCTTAAATAGCAACGGTCACCTTGCCATATAAGACAAGTGAAAATTTGTGTATGCAATAATTTCGCAAAAATCATTCTGAACCTAACGAAAAAAATATATTTAATTGTGTTTGTTTATTATTAAATTATTGTTAACGTATCTAAAATATATTAAGTTGGGTAAGGCTAAATTAAATTGCGCTTGTTGTAATAAGGTTAGGTAGATTTTCAAAGTTTCTCTTGGTACAAAATTATAAATTTTTACATTAAAATAAATGAAAAAAATATATCTTTAAACGTATAAAAGAAATTTTTAAAAAGGACTTAATTTTATATATATATATATATATATATATATATATATATATGTCGTGCCGATTAGGTAAAACTGGTCAATTAGCAAGAACTCATCTAAAATTAAGTCCTTTCTAAAATTTTCTCTTATACGTTTAAAGATATATTTTTTTCATTTATGTTAATGTAAGAATTTATAATTTTGTACCAAGAGAAACTTTGAAAACCTACCTAACCTTATTACAACAAGCGCAATTTAATTTAGCCTAACCCAACTAAATATATTTTAGATACGTTAACATTAATTTAATAATAAACAAACACAATTAAATATTTTTTTTCCTTAGATCAGAATGATTTTGCAAATATTGCATACACAAATTTTCGCTTGTCTTATATGGCAAGAACAGCGTTGCTATTTAAGCCAAAATCGCAAGTTTTACCTAATCGGCACGACATATATATATATTATATATATATATATATATATATATATATATGAGATTGAGACACTTATGCAACATATGGTAATATTTACTAAGGAAACGTTTCAACTCACAGTGGCTTCTACAGGCCAATACAAAGCAGAGAGGGGTAAGGCTAGGAGGAGTTTGAAGTAATCAGTCCCTTATCACAAGAGTGATAGACTGAACACAACGATTCCAGGTTGGAGGACTGATTACCTCAAACTCCTCCTCTCCTTACCACTCTCTGCTTTGCAGTGGACTGGAGAAACCACTGTGTGGCTAGGTTTAAGAATATTGTGTAAGAGTGTTCAGCAGAAGTTTGTGGTTTCAGTAAAGTGGGTGCGGGAGAGAAGGAGAGCAATTGGTGGAATGATAATGTAAATAGAGTAGTAAGAGAGAAAAAGTTAGCATATGAGAGGTTTTTACAAAGTAGAAGTGATGCAAGGAGGGAGAAGTATATGGAGAGAAAAAGAGAGGTTAAGAGAGTGGTGAACCAATGTAAAAAGAGAGCAGATGAGAGAGTGGGTGAGATGCTTCAACAAATTTTGTTGAAAATAAGAAAAAGTTTTGGAGTGAGATTAATAAGTTGAGAAACCCAAGGGAACGAATGGATTTGATACTTAAAAATAGGAGAGGAGAGTTATTAAATTGAGAGTTAGAGGTATTGGGAAGATGGAGGAGATATTTTGAGGAATTATTAAATGTTGATGAAGATAGGGAAGCTGTGATTTCGTGTATAGAGCAAGGAGAAATAACATCTTATAGGAGAGAGGAAGAATCAGTTGTGAGTGTGGGGAAAGTGCGTGGGGCAGCGGGTAGAATGAAAGGGGGTAAAGCTGCTGGGATTGATGGGATATGAATAGAAAAGATAAAAGCAGGTGGCGATATAGTTTTGGGTAGCGGGGACGTCGATCCCCGGAATGCCCTCCAGGTAGACTCCAGGTAGGACAAAAAGAATCATAAATAGGAAACATTTTATTATAAGAAAGAATATTGAAGTACTTTTATACAATAGTTTAGATAGAGTAAATGGAACAAAATATTACAAGAGAGATATAAATAATCTGTACAAAGAGTTTTGTAGTGTATATGTAAATGGAATCAAACCCTTTATTCCAAACGGAGATATAAGAATGGTTTAATTAAACATTTTGGAGAACTATGAAAAAATAGAAAGTACTTTTATTCATTATTGGAAGTAAACCAATCAAGAAACTTATCAGAAATTCAAGAAGGTTTTAACTGAACACACATTTGTAAGTAATGTAGAAGAAAGATTTGTAAAAAACTAAACTAAACGTTTTAAACAAAATACTAGGAATACATTACGGCAAAATAATCACTGAAGTAGAGAAGGAAATGCCTGAAGTATTGAATACAAAGATTCAGAGTTTGTTGACATTATTAGAAATCTTTCATGTAGTCGATTTTAATCACAGACAGACAGCTGAGGCTATTGAAACAACTTAAGAGGAAGTAAAGGAAGAGGTACAGGATGCAGAAAAGAATAAAGTTACAGTGCCAGACGACAGAGTACCTTGGTTCTTAAAAGTTACAGTGCCAGACGAGAGAACACCTTGGTTCTTGAAAGAACATGTAAAAGTAAAAAAAAAAAATAAGACTCCACAGCAGAGGATGAGTTAGCAAACACAAAATACCATATATTGTGTTTGTACTTAAAAAAATTTACCAATTTTGTAGACGAGTGAAGTTAAAGTATTGGAAAAACATTAGAGAGAAGTGGGTTCAACACTTAGAGAATAATAACATACAAGCAGGTAAATAATGTAGATTTTGGTCTGCAAAGTCAGGACCATAAAATTTATTATGTTATTATGACAGTTATGAAAATTTTGCAGGAAAATAATGAATGGGTAGATTGTATTTACCTTGATTTTCAGAAAGTTTCTCTCAGAGTTCCCCATGAAAAACTAATTTTGAAAACAGCAAATTATTGGAGGAATTAAAGGTAAATTATAATAATGGGTGACATACTTTTTGTTTCTAAGGAAAACGTGAAGTTATGAAAGGAAAAATCTGCAAAGGAAGATGTCACATGTGGGGTGCCACAAGGACCTGTACTTGCCCCAATATTTCTCTTTCACATAAATGATTTACCAGATGAAGACCATGCAAAAATCTTATGTGCAATAAATAATAAACATTACCGTAAATCTTTAAAGGAGAATCTGTATACGTTAAGTATATTGAGTTATAGATGGATGACGGAATTTAATAAAGCTGAATATCATGTAATATAAATGGAAGAAAGTGACGATGTATACAGACTATGTGAGAGATATTGTAAATGTCTTGAGAGAGAAAGGAATCTTGATGAAATTATTGATAAGAAATTGTCACCAGATCATATTACATGCATATGATATAATTATTCGTGTGATTATAATCATTTTGTTTTATTTTCATTAACAGTGATGTCGATTCTTCTCAAATTATAGCGAGAAATACGGCGTTTCCCTGACAGTAACAGTAAGGGATGGGACAACAGAAGGGGACCATCAACAATGAATATTAGAACCGATATTGGTCTTGATATATGTCATCGACCTAACAAAGGGAAAAAAATCTTCTGTTTTACTGCTGATGATTCGAAACTAACGGGAAGACCAAGAACGGGAGAGGATGGTGATAAGGTCCAGAGAGAACTGAACAGACTCCAGATGTAGTCAAACGAGTGAATTCCTCAGTTCAAAATAACTGCAAGATCAAGCAGTTTGGAAAAGGTGAGGATAGACCGGATAATTAGTGCAGCTATCACTATGATAAAATTAGTGAAGAAAAGGAACCTGGGCATAAATATAAACTAAATATAACAACATCGGCAGAATTACACAAACCCTATAACGTCAGAGTTATAACCAAATTAACCAAATCTTTATACACGATATATATTAGGCAAATGCCATATTTATGCAGAAGTTTGAAAAAGTCTGAAGGTAAGTAAGCAGATCAGTCCCAAAATTGAGAGGCACACACCTGACGACCTTAGCAAAGAGGAGTGAATGCGACATTATTACGACTGCAAAAAACGTAAGAGGAAATGTAAAGGGAGACAAGAATAGGCTGTTTCAGTTATAAAGACCAAGATCAAAGGTAGACAGGTGAAAGATGAAGATACAGTGTACTTACTGGATTACAAAGAAAAAAATATTCTCATTGCAGTTGTGAAGTTAAATGTTTTGGATGAGTCAGATGTAGAGGGAAACAATACACAGCATCAAGAGTGGATATTATCATGCCCAAGAGACTAAAAATCAGTGATAATGATCAAAGTATTGTAGAAGATAGGACTAGTAGATAAAGTACTTACAGAGGAAAAACAACTCGGTGAGCAAAACTCACATTATCCAAACACTCCACACTGATGAAGGAACACCAAGAACACAGCTCAACACTTGTAACTACAAATAGGTAAGAAAATACGTAATCATACACAAGCAGTAAACTCAGTCTTGCAAGCACCATCTTATATAAGTCGTAATAGAATTTTATTCAATTTGCATGAAATTCTCTCCAAGAAAAATTTCCAATCACCCATGATCAAGTGTTAAATAAAAATTCCCTAAACAATGAAATGTTTACCACTTGTATGTTGAATACATATACAGATAATATATGTATATATATATATAGCAAGGTTCACAAACACTGATCTCTAGCCGAAGGAGACTCGAACCTATGAACCTTGCAACAAGGTACGCAGTGCTTTACCGACCGTACCACACTGATCGAATACCTTGGCGCCCAGCTCACGCTAGACGTTGATCCAAGGCAGCCAGCTTTCAGGCAGGTGGCTTACAGCTTTTCATTTCATCCCCTGCATGCATCGACACAACTAGAGATTTTTACAATGCTAGGAATTGCGAATTCCTAGCATTGTAAAAATCTCTACGGAATCTCTGCATTATATTCACACTACACATTGCCCTCAGACACGACATCTCTACTGCCTCCAGCCTTCTCCTTGTTGCAACATTCACAACCCACTCCTCACACCCATACAAGAGTGTTGGTATAACTATACTCTCATACATATCCCTCTTTGCTTTCTTGGATAAAGTTCTTTGTCTCCACAGACTTCTCAGTGCACCACTCACTTCTTTCCCCTCGTCAATTCTATAATTCACCTCATCCTTCATAGACCCATCTGCTGACACGTCCACTCCCAAACATCTCAACACATTCACCTCCTCCATACTCTCTCCCTCCAATCTGATATCCAATCTTCCATTACCTAATTTTGTTATCCTCATCACCTTTCTCTTTCTTATATTCACTTTTAATTTCCTGCATTTAAATACCCTACCAAACTCATCAACCAACCTCTGCAACTTTTCTTCAGAGTCTCCCAAAAGCACAGTGTCACCAGCAAAGAGCAACTGTGACAACTCCCACTTTGTGTTAGATTCTTTACCTTTAACACCACACCTCTTGACAACACCCGAACATTCTATTCTCTTACAACTCCATCTATAAATATATTGAACAACCACGGTGACATCACACATACACACACACACACACACACACACACACACACACACACACACACACACACACACACACACACACACACACACACACACACACACACACACACACACACACATGCTGGATTCTTCCTCTTGCAAACCCCCCTATTCTCAGAAAATTTGCCAGCTGGGTCATGTCATCTTCTCCTATTGCTTTCATGATGTTTTCAATCGCATTTTTCTCCCCTTGTCTTCTTGCTTCGTAAGTTTTCCCTTCAGCTTTCTGGAGCCCATAAACAAAGACTGATCTCTCTCTTTCATTATCCCACTGCCTATCCCTATGTAACCCCTGATTCGATTTAGTTGCCTCCATTGCAGCTTTCCTTTCTTCAATCTCTTCACTGTCTGTTATCCCTTGGCCCAGTGGTCTGTCGCTTTCCCTTCTTAACTTTCCCTGTGCACTGCTGTTGTCTGTTAGGGCTTCTACGTATAGCTTAGCTCTCCCTTTTACTATACTCCCCTCGATTGTTCCTGATGTGATCCTCTCTTTTTCTTGGTCTCCACGATGGTCTGATAGGGCCTCTGCATACAGTTTCGCTCCATTCTCTACAGTTCTCTTCTTCTTTGTGACTGAGGTAGCAGTTTCTGATACCATGTCCACATTGCTTTTTAGTTCTTTAGGCTGTTTCATTTTTTTCAGTTCTTCTTCTAATCTCTGTATCTAAGCCTCTGCTGTTGTGACTTGCTTCTCCCACTTCCTGCTTTCTGCAGCTATCCTCTCCTCCATTATATTGCTTTCTGCAGCTATCCTCTCCTCCATTTTCATTCTAAGCTCCTCTAGCTTCCTTCCCCACTCATGTTCCCTTTTCATGAGCTCTGCTGCCCAATCTTCCTTTGCAGACTCATCCTCCAGTCCCCTAGTTTTCCGTCCTGCTCTCTGGGACCCCATTTTTTTTTATTTTTAAGATGACACAGAGTGAAAAACTATGTATTTCTGTGTGGTTGTTTTGTGGTGTGATTGCCTGAGTGTTTGTGTGGGGGTGGAGGGAGGGAGAAGAGAAACTGGAAACAGTGGGGAAATGGAAGAGAGGTGGGGAGGGGGAAAGAGGGGTTATTATGAGGAGAGAGTGAAGGAGGAAGAAGCAGAGGTGGAGAGAGAATGGGAGAGGGAGAGGGGGAGGAGGTGGGTGAGAGAGGGGGTTCAGGGAAGGGAGTGGGGGAGAGGTGGGGGAGGGAGTAGGGGAAAGAGTGTGTGTGGGCCTGTGTGTGTGTGTTAGTTTTGTGTGTGTATGTGTGTGTGTGTATGTGTGTATATGTGTTAGTTTTGTGTGTGTGTTAGTTTTGTGTGTGTGTGTTAGTTTTGTGTGTGTGTTAGTTTTGTGTGTGTGTGTTAGTTTTTTTTTGTGTGTGTTAGTTTTGTGTGTGTGCTAGATTTGTGTGTGTGTGTGTGTGTGTGTGTATGTATGTGTACTCACCTAATTGTACTCACCTAATTGTGGTTGCAGGGGTCGAGACTCAGCTCCTGGCCCCGCCTATTCGCTGTCCACTACTGGGTCTCAGCTCTCCCTGCTCCATGAGCTTTATCATACCTTGTCTAAAAACTATGTATGGTTCCCGCCTCCACTATATCGTTCTCTAGACTATTCCACTTCCTAACTACTCTATGGCTGAAGAAGTGCTTCCTAACATCCCTTTGACTCATCTGAGTCTTCAGCTTCCAGTTGTGTCCCCTTGAGTCTGTGTTCCCTCTCTGGAACATCCTGTCACTATCTACCTTGTCAATTCCCCGCAGTATTTTGTATGTCGTTTTCATGTCTCGTCTAACCCTTCTGTCCTCCAGTGTTGTTAGTCCTATTTCCCTCACCCTTTCTTCATAGGGCAGTCCCCTGAGTTGTGGAACTAACCTTGTCGCAAACCTTTGCACTTTCTCTAATTTCTTGACATGCTTAACCAGGTGTGGGTTCCAGACTGGTGCTGCATACTCTAGTATGGGCCTGACGTACACGGTGTACAGTGTCTTGAACGATTCCTTGTTAAGGTAACGGAACGTTAATCTTAGGTTTGCCAGTTGCCCATATGCTGCCGCGGTTATCTGGTTGATGTGTGTTTCCGGAGATGTGCTTGGCGTTATACTCACCCCAAGGTCTTTCTCCTTTGGTGAGATTTGTAGCGTTTGTCCACCTAGCCTGTACTCTGTCAGCGGTCTTCTTTGCCCTTCTCCGATCTTCATGACTTTGCATTTGGTGGGGTTAAATTCGAGAAGCCAGTTGCTAGACCAGATGTCAAGCTTGCCCAGGTCTCTTTGAAGTCCTGCTTGGTCTTCATCTGATGTGATTCTCCTCCTTAATTTCACATCATCTGCGAACAGAGACACTTCTGAGTCTATCCCGTCCGTAATGTCATCACATATACCAAGAATAGCATTGGTCCTAGGACTGACCCCTGCGGTACACTGTTCGTCACAGGCGCCCATTGTGATACCTCCTAGCGCACCATGACCCGTTGTTGCCTCCCTGTGAGATATTCCCTGATCCATTCCAGTGCCCTTCCTGTTATACACGTTTGGTCTTCCAACTTCTTTACTAATCTCATATGAGGAACTGTGTCAAAGGCCTTCCTGCAGTCTAGGAAAATACAGTCAACCCACCCTTCTCTCTCTTGCCTTACCTCTGTTTCTTTACCATAGAACTCCAGGAGGTTTGTTACACAGGATTTGCCTTCCCTGAATCCGTGCTGTCTGGCGTTGATTATCCTGTTCTGCTCCAGATGCTCCACCATTCTTTTCCTGATGATTTTTTCCAAGACTTTGCACACTATACACGTAAGTGACACCGGCCTATAGTTTAGTGCCTCCTTTCTGTCTCCTTTTTTAAAGATGGGGACTACGTTGGCCTTCTTCCATACCTCAGGTAGCTGCCCAGTTTCAAGGCATGTGTTGAATATTATAGTAAGTGGCACACTCAGTACCTCAGCTCCTTCCCAAAGAACCCACGGGGAGATATTGTCCGGACCCATCGCCTTTGAGGTATCGAGGTCACTGAGTAACTGCTTCACCTCTTCCTCAGTTGTGTGTATGCCCTCTAGCACTTAATACATCCCTTGTTGGTGACTCACCCCGTCCTGTCTACCCAGCTGCCTTCCTTCCTCCACTGTGAATACTTCCTTAAACCTCAAGTTGAGCTCCTCACATACCTCTTGATCGTTACTTGTGAGTTCCCCATCTTCTATCCTCAGCCTTATCACCTGGTCCTTGACTGTTGTCTTCCTTCTGATGTGACTGTACATCAGTTTCGGATCGGACTTAAATTTCGATGCTATGTCGTTTTCGTACGACATAGCATGTGTGTGTGTGTGTGTGTGTGTGTGTGTGTGTGTGTGTGTATGTGTGATGTCACCGTGGTTGTTGTAAGAGAAGTGAATGTTCGGGTGTTGTCAAGAGGTGTGGGGTTAAAGGTAAAGAATCTAACACAAAGTGGGAGTTGTCACAGTTGCTCTTTGCTGGTGACACTGTGCTTTTGGGAGACTCTGAAGAAAAGTTGCAGAGGTTGGTTGATGAGTTTGGTAGGGTATTTAAATGCAGGAAATTAAAAGTGAATATAAGAAAGAGAAAGGTGATGAGGATAACAAAATTAGGTAATGGAAGATTGGATATCAGATTGGAGGGAGAGTATGGAGGAGGTGAATGTGTTGAGATGTTTGGGAGTGGACATGTCAGCAGATGGGTCTATGAAGGATGAGGTGAATTATAGAATTGACGAGGGGAAAGAGGTGAGTGGTGCACTGAGAAGTCGGTATAGACAAAGAACTTTATCCAAGAAAGCAAAGAGGAATATGTATGAGAGTATAGTTATACCAACACTCTTGTATGGGTGTGAGGAGTGGGTGGTGAATGTTGCAACAAGGAGAAGGCTGGAGGCAGTGGAGATGTCGTGTCTGAGGGCAATGTGTAGTGTGAATATAATGCAGAGATTCCGTAGAGATTTTTACAATGCTAGGAATTGCGAATTCCTAGCATTGTAAAAATCTCTAGTTGTGTCGATGCATGCAGGGGATGAAATGAAAAGCTGTAAGCCACCTGCCTGAAAGCTGGCTGCCTTGGATCAACGTCTAGCGTGAGCTGGGCGCCAAGGTATTGAATCAGTGTGGTACGGTCGGTAAAGCACTGCGTACCTTGTTGCAAGGTTCATAGGTTCGAGTCTCCTTCAGCCAGAGATCAGTGTTTGTGAATATATATATATATATATATATATATATATATATATATATATATATATATATATATATATATATATATATATATATATTCACAAACACTGATCTCTGGCCGAAGGAGACTCGAACCTACGAACCTTGCTATATATATATACATATATTATCTGTATATGTATTCAACATACAAGTGGTAAACATTTCATTGTTTAGGGAATTTTTATTTAACACTTGATCATGGGTGATTGGAAATTTTTCTTGGAGAGAATTTCATGCAAATTGAATAAAATTCTATTACGACTTATATAAGATGGTGCTTGCAAGACTGAGTTTACTGCTTGTGTATGATTACGTATTTTCTTACCTATTTGTAGTTACAAGTGTTGAGCTGTGTTCTTGGTGTTCCTTCATCAGTGTGGAGTGTTTGGATAATGTGAGTTTTGCTCACCGAGTTGTTTTTCCTCTGTAAGTACTTTATCTACTAGTCCTATCTTCTACAATACTTTGATCACTATCACTGATTTTTAGTCTCTTGGGCATGATAATATCCACTCTTGATGCTGTGTATTGTTTCCCTCTACATCTGACTCATCCAAAACATTTAACTTCACAACTGCAATGAGAATATTTTTTTCTTTGTAATCCAGTAAGTACACTGTATCTTCATCTTTCACCTGTCTACCTTTGATCTTGGTCTTTATAACTGAAACAGCCTATTCTTGTCTCCTTTACATTTCCTCTTACGTTTTTTGCAGTCGTAATAATGTCGCATTCACTCCTCTTTGCTAAGGTCGTCAGGTGTGTGCCTCTCAATTTTGGGACTGATCTGCTTACTTACCTTCAGACTTTTTCAAACTTCTGCATAAATATGGCATTTGCCTAATATATATCGTGTATAAAGATTTGGTTAATTTGGTTATAACTCTGACGTTATAGGGTTTGTGTAATTCTGCCGATGTTGTTATATTTAGTTTATATTTATGCCCAGGTTCCTTTTCTTCACTAATTTTATCATAGTGATAGCTGCACTAATTATCCGGTCTATCCTCACCTTTTCCAAACTGCTTGATCTTGCAGTTATTTTGAACTGAGGAATTCACTCGTTTGACTACATCTGGAGTCTGTTCAGTTCTCTCTGGACCTTATCACCATCCTCTCCCGTTCTTGGTCTTCCCGTTAGTTTCGAATCATCAGCAGTAAAACAGAAGATTTTTTCCCCTTTGTTAGGTCGATGACATATATCAAGACCAATATCGGTTCTAATATTCATTGTTGATAGTCCCCTTCTGTTGTCCCATCCCTTACTGTTACTGTCAGGGAAACGCCGTATTTCTCGCTATAATTTGAGAAGAATCGACATCACTGTTAATGAAAATAAAACAAAATGATTATAATCACACGAATAATTATATCATATGCATGTAATATGATCTGGTGACAATTTCTTATCAATAATTTCATCAAGATTCCTTTCTCTCTCAAGACATTTACAATATCTCTCACATAGTCTGTATATATCGTCACTTTCTTCCATTTATATTACATGATATTCAGCTTTATTAAATTCCGTCATCCATCTATAATTCAATATACTTAACGTATACAGATTCTCCTTTAAAGATTTACGGTAATGTTTATTATTTATTGCACATAAGATTTTTGCATGG